>JXCR01147580.1:200201-232066 GCA_002079205.1 Phalaenopsis hybrid cultivar
TTCGCCTGCAAAACGATCGCCACCAGACGACTGATGAATCGCGAAATGGTGGAAGACGTCCGCCGTGAAGTTCAGATCATGCATCATCTAACCGGCCATCGGAACATCGTTGAGTTGAAAGCGGCTTATGAGGATCGGCAATCGGTGAATCTGGTCATGGAGCTTTGCGAGGGTGGGGAGCTTTTTGATCGGATTGTTGAGCGCGGCTATTATTCGGAAAGAGCGGCCGCGTTGCTGTGCCGGGAGATTATCACGGTGGTTCATGACTGCCATTCGCTTGGTGTTATGCATAGGGATCTCAAGCCGGAGAACTTCTTGTTCTTGAGCAAGGATGAGGATTCACCTCTGAAAGCTACGGATTTCGGGCTGTCTGTCTTCTTCAAACCTGGTAATTGATTCTCTATTGCATTATTACCTAGGGTTTTCTCATTTGGATCAATTTCAAATTTATTGAATTTGAAGTTATTATTATTATTATATAGATTTATTTTGTTTCTATTTATTTATATTTGCTATTTTCTATTTTTTTTTTTTCCTATTTGAAGAGATTTATTTTGATCGCTGCCGTTCGAACACCTCCTCTGACGCTCTCGTACGCTCAATCGCTGCTTCGTTTGTGACTCATCGTTCGGCTCCTTCACTTTCGTGATTGCAGTGTCGTTGGCGTTTGGCCGACTCTTTCAATCTAACTGGTAACTTCATTCATCTCAGAAACTGTTTGTTCGAATTGTCTGAGTAAGTCAGATCGCAAAACTGTTCTTCCTCTTCGATTCGCTAAAGCAGAGGACGATGCCACTCCTGTGATCAATTTGACTTGTCAAAATCGTGGAAACTGAGAGCTGCACTCCTCCTTCTTGCTCCTGTTCGCTTGTCCAACCAAGCAGTCAAACTAAGCGTCCTCCTCTCACTTTCTTTCGAGCAGCAACTCTTCTAGATTCAAGCCTCACAGTTTCATCATAATCAAACATGACATAGTCCGAAATCTCTTCATTTGAATTCATCACCCAATCTGAGCCTACATATTCAGTATCCAATGTACCTGACAACTCATCCCATGTAATCACTAACGATAAACAACATGGAGAAAACTTTTTTTAATCGTCTCATTCCGTCTTCATGTATGTTTGTGACAGAGGAAAAGGTGAACATTTCACTCAAAATTTTGGCTCTAGAAATGATAGATTCTAAATACCGGGCCTAGAAAACGAATGACCATTTGGTTGTCATTGTTAATGACTTCCATGACCACGAAGATGGGATAAATTTTTCTGCTCTATGGGATAGCCAAAGAAATATGGGAGGCTTCATGTGAAACTTATTATAGCTCTGAAAACTCTTCAAAGTTATTTGAAATTATGACCGGACCACATGATCTACGATAAGGAGAATTGAGTGTTATTCAATATTTTAACACTCTCNAGCTCCCTGCGAGGGATCCTGTGTTCTCGGCATCATTGAGAACCCTGTCTCCATTAAAAGCATAGAATGCTCCATTATAGACAAAGCCTTCGCAAATGGATGGATGGTGCCCCGCCCTCCACTCAAGAGAACCGGGTAAGATATTCTTCTCCTTCAATTTGCAATTTGTAAAAATCTGAAGTGCAGTGTACACATTTCTATGTTATATGTTTAATTTTTGGAAAATTTACATTCATTCTACACAATATTGTGTATTTACATATGTAACACCCAAAGTTTGATGCTTACACTTTTAACAGTTTGCTGTCATAAACCTATCTTTGAAAATGTGTATTTTTCTTTTAAAAAGTTAGTGATGGTGGTATATTTTATTTGGTGTTAAAGAATTGGCCGGTATGCACATAAATATGGATGTTTGTGTGTTGGGTATCTAAATATATAATAATTGTGTAGTATGTATGTAAATGCCCCATTTTTGGTAAATTTTCACGCATCCCACATAATTCTTATATATTTACATATGTAACACTCAAATTTTGATATTTACACTTATAACACCTTGGTGTCATAAACCTATGCAAGAAAATGTGTATTTCACTATTAAATAGATAGTGATGGTGATAATTTTGACGTGATGTTAATTGAGTAGCATGCATGCAAATATAAATATTTAAGTGTTAGATATGTAAATACATAAGAATTGTGTGGTGTTATGTATTGCCCCATTTTATGGGAAATTTCATACATACCACACAATTTTTTTGTATTTGCATTATATATTTACACTTACAATATTGAGGTGTTATAAACCTATGGATGAAAAAAATTATTTCACTTTTAAATCGATAGTAATGATATTTTTTTTGATGTGACGTTAAAGAATTGAGTGGTTTGCATGTAATCATAAATGTTTAAGTGTTAGATATGTAAATGCATAAGAATTGTGTGGTATGTTTGTAAATGCCCCTTAATTTTTCTGTCCGAATGATCACTATAGATGATATTTATGTAAATGAATGATTTGATTTACAAACTTATCTTTTGTTGTTTTAGGAAAATGGTTGCCATTGTTGGTAGCGGACCGGCAGGATTAGCTGCAGCTGATCAACTTAACAAAATGGGTCACTGGGTTACAGTATATGAACGTTCGGATCGCATAGGTGGTTTGATGATGTATGGAGTTCCAAACATGAAAGCAGATAAGATTGATATTGTTCAGAGGCGAGTTGATCTCATGGCAAAGGAAGGTGTAAAGTTTGTTGTGAATGCAAATGTTGGCACGGATCCAAACTACTCGCTTGATGAAATGCGCGCTGATAGTGATGCCATTATTTTAGCATGTGGAGCTACAAGGCCAAGGTATTTGGAGATTTTTGTTTTTGAAATACTTTTTGCAAAAATGTTACATACACGTACGCACATACATTGTTGTTCAGTTTAGTTGGTTATATATATATAGAGAGAGAGAGAGAGACACACACACACACACGTAAATTTTAGTGTAACTCTGATGTAGTGATTATATTCAACCTAACTCATAATCTTGGGTTATGCATATAAATTAAGTATAAGAAAGTGTTAAAATAGTCCTTGATTCTTTGTAGGGGAGCAATTTAGTCTTAGAGGTTCTTAAAGTTCTATTTTAGCCTCCAAAATTCTTTAAATTCTTTTAATATTTGTTGAAATAGTCCCTATGGAGTACTATTTTGACTTCCATTTAAATTATCTGGGTATTAATTCAACGTTTTTATAGACTCATTGATACCGGAGCTAACCCAAACCACGAATAAAAAGACAATATGATTGTTGAATTCCGAAAGGATTACAAACATGACACTAGAAAAGCAAGAAATAAATGACAAACAAAAACAACACAAACAAATAAAAATGACCCTGTTGTTAGATGGTGGTCCGCGAGGAAGATAACAACTGAAGGGTTTCTGAGGGGAAGGAGTAGGGTTGGCTACCTGCTAGCTGGTGGTAGGAGCCTGCTGGGAAGAGCCAGATGGACTGTTGGAGGGTTGTTGGCGAGGAAAACAGTGGCTGGAAAGAGTCACGAGGGAAGTAGCAGGTTGACAGTAGTAGGGGGGAGGGGTTGCGGTTGCAGGCAGGCAGAGGCTGGGAGGTGGCTGACAGTTGTAGGCTAGGGCTGCAGTTGTTGTGAGAGAGCTTGGAGGGGGCTGGCGGTTGTAGGGGAGGGGCTGCAGTTGTTGTAAGAGACCTAGGAGGCGGTTGGCGACTGTAGGGGAGGGGTTGTGGTTGCTGTAAGAGAGCGGGGAGGTGGTTGGTTGCTGTAGGGAGGGGTTTCGGGGGCTAGAAGATGGGACGACACCAGGGAAGAGAAAGTATGGCAAGATAAATCTAATCAGGGTTGAGCTACAACTTGAGCACCATCCGGATCTTTGGAGACGATCGCCACCTCCGGCGAGGGACAGCCAGAGCACATCCTCGCCGTTGGATACAACCTTTGAAGGGGGAAATAGGATGTCGACGACTGTCCAAACAGAATGTTGAATTCTTGAGCAACAAAAGACCCTTTTTCCTATGCAAAATAACCTCTATATATAAGAGGAATTACGATTTATATCAGGTAATGCTTTCAATTAGGAAATATAATAAAAATGAAGTAATATAATAGGCAATGATTATAACTTTTTATTAGGTAATGCTTTCAATTAGGAAATATAATAAAAAATGAAGTAATATAATAAGCATGGATTTATATTAGGGAATTTCATAAAAAAGAAAAGAAATATTATGATTGACAAGGAAAGAAAAGGAAAGGAAAGTGAGGGAAAGGTGAGGAAGAAAAGGAAAAAGTGGTCGACAACTCTCTCCCTTGAGGACCGATTGATACTCTCCCAAAGTCCCATGTCAGTCTCTCAGGGTTGAGAGAGCTTCAACCTCATTTTTCGAAGATTCTGGTTCTTCGTCCGTAGTCTGAACAGCACTAGGATCCCACTGACGAATGCATCGCCCTCCAAGACACCTGAGGTTCTTTCCCAACTTGCGAGAAAATGTCTATATCGTTCTATCCTTCTGAAGCTGTGGATCATGTCTATAATGTTAAATCTTCCCAAACTAATCCACAATCGATTCAATCGGGTGTGCAATGAGAGAATTTGACCATTCTTGCTCAGTGGTGGCGCTGTTGATATGGTGTCGACTTGACATACCCTCAACCATTTTTGTCTTGTATCTAGAGCAGGTGTCTCGGTTTTCTTGTCTGACGTCATCACTAAAATTGCTCCCACTAACACCACTTTGTTGGTAAATGCTCCTATTATCTCAGACTCCGCCAAGGGAAGTCTATTGATGTTCTTCCCATCCTTGATTAAAGAATATGTTCGTAAATCCATCGTGATTTGTTCTTTGATCAATGTGTCATGGTCTTCCCAACAAGAGGTGGTAGACATCCAATGGGACCACGTCACACCACACGTGTTGAGTATTATGGAGCCCGGTCCACAACTCCTTTATTTGACAGTTTTGCATATTAGGAGTATAATTGGGTTTGCACTTAATTCAATTATTTATTTCCTTGTTATTATTTATTTTCCCGCCTCCGTGTTTTACCAAATAAAGCTTTGCAGTGAATTGAGGATTTAATCAATTCCTTAATTGTGTGAAGGAGGGTCCCGCCATCCATGTTCTGGAAACAATTAATGGAATAGATTAATTTCTTTAATCCTTCTCCGCTTACGGGAATAAAAAGAGAAGAAAGGCTTGGCTTTTTGAATTATTCCCTGTATTCCTTCCTGAAGCTTTTCGGGTAGGAGAGAAGCAGGCTTCCCAGGGTGGCTTATGGATAGAAAAAGAAAAGAAAGCAACGCTTGTGCTCTCTCTTCGCTTTTAAATTTGGCGTGAGGTTTTCAGCTCCCCTTTGTGTTTGTTCTCCGTGTGGTTCTTGGTTTAGAGAGAAGGAAAAGAGAGAGAATAAGAGAGTTATTTCTTGTAATCATCGAGGTGATCTACGAGTGTAATTTCTCAAAGTAATAAAATCTTCTGCAGCTCTGTGGACGTAGGCAATTTGTCGAGCCACGTAAATCTGTGTGTTTCCGTTGTGTTTTTTGTTTTGCAATTTTTCTCTATCTGATTTTTCACTTTATTGCAGTCATTTTTCACAACAACATGATCCCGTAGCTAGTCTCCGATCGAAAACTCTATCGGGCATTTCTGGTCGATGCTGACTCGATTCCCCCTTTTCAGCCACCTAGTAGATATGATTGGGAATGTCTCTGAGTCGCCAGTTCGGATTTCTCTACCTTCTGAGTCGATACCACGTTTTTGCTACTACCCTCATTGATGATAAGACTGCATACATTTCCATTTATTATGCAGCGGGTGTAGAAAATGTTGTGGCAAAGTCATTGCAGATCATTCGTGTTCTTGACCTGCATAATTCGTCGAATACAATTGCTTCTCCCTCACCGGGTGGAAGCTGATACACCTCACTTTGTACCTCAACTTTCTGTTTCTCGCTACGACGTCTTGCTCGGTAAAAGATATAACGACGTCCTGCTCGGTAAAAGATATAACTCTGCTCGTCGGGTAGTTGGAGGTTATGTGCCTAAACCTGCGACATTTGAAGCATTTTCTGGCGGGTACTGTAGTCGGTTTCTTCCATTGGGGGTGGCTTTATCCATATATGAACCAATTTTCTCAGCTCCTTGTGGTGTGCTCCTGCTGGTGTCTCGAACTATATGTCGCTACTTGACTGGTGGTGGATGTCTGCTTTGCTTCTGTCGCCTCTCCACTTTTAATGCTAGTGTTTGGACATGCCCCAACGTCCAGTATGGTTGTAGCTGCACCACATTGCTAATTCTAGATTTCAGGCCCCCAAGGCATCTGACTATTGTATTCTCCTCTGTTTCTGTCAGTTCACACTTCAACTTTAATTGATCGAACTGGGCTGTGAACTCCTCCACTGAAAGATTCCTTTACTGTAAGTTATGGAGTTTCAAAAACATATCCTGGCGAGAGTAAGGTGGGAGGTACTTCTTATGCATTGCCTTTTTCATCTTCTTTAACCTAGTGATCTTCTCACTGCTTTCTCTTTTTCTCTGTGTCTGCACATTCTCCCACCATAAGGAAGTGCTCCTCTTAAGTTTGATGGCGGCAAACTTGAGTCGCCTATCCTCTAGCACCTCCTTATACTCAAATATCCGCTCCACAGATTGTAGCCAATCCAGGAATTCATCGGGATCCAGGCCTCCTTCAAACTTGTGTAAGTCCACCATGACTCCGTAGTCTTTTGTCCTCCAAATGACATCTCTTATAGGAAATTTTCCCTCTATGAGGGATTCAGATATCCCTCTCTAGGTCTCCTTTAATATTGTATTTTGAAACATTGTGGTGTCTCCAACTGTATGTGGCTGCTTGACTTGTGGTGGGTGTCTGCTCTGCTTCTGCCGCCTCTCCATTTTTAATGCTAGTGTTTGGACATGCCTCAGCGTTCAGTACGGTTGTAGCTGCACCACATTGCTAATTCTAGATTTCAGGCCCCCAATATATCTGGCTATTGTATTCTTCTCTGTTTCGTTCAGCTCACACTTCAACTTTAATTGATCAAACTGGTTTGTGAACTCCTCCACTGAAAGATTCATTTACTATAAGTTGTGGAGTTTCAGAAACATATTCTGGCAATAGTAGGGTGGGAGGTACTTATGCATTGCCTTCTTCATCTTCTTTGACCTAGTGATCTTCTCACTGCTTTCTTTTTTTCTCTGTCTCTGCGCATTCTCCCACCATAAGGAAGCGCTCCTCTTAAGTTTGATGGCGGCAAACTTGAGTCGTCTATCCTCTAGCACTTTATTATAGTCAAATATCTGCTCCACAGATTGTAGCCAATCCAGGAATTACCAAGCCTCCTTCAAACTCATGTAAGTTCACCATGACTCCGTAGTCTCTGTGTTCTCCAAATGACATCTCTTCTCGGAACTTTTACTTCTATGAGGGATTTAGATATCCCTCTCTAGATCTCCTTTGATATTGTATTTCAAAAAATTGTGGTCTGTCTTCTTTGTCTCTGAAAGTCTCCCCGTGGAAGGGGTTCAGAGCGCTATTCATTTCTCCCCTTCGACTCTACAGATCTCGGTTAAAGGTAACATCCTCTTGTGTTAACTTTTCAAGCTCTGCAAGCATCTGTTGAAGACATCGAAGCTTTTGTCGCGTCTCTTTTTAGGTAGGCTCAGTCATATTTCTCCATGGCGGCAAGATTGACAGTTTGAGATCTGTGGAAAGAAATAAATGAAGGAACAAAGAAGAAGAAAAAAATAATGAAATGAGGAGAATGAGAAGTTTGAGATAAAAAAAAAAAATTGAAAAAAAAATTATTGTAGTCGCTTGGGTAGGGGCGGATGTTAGGAAACCTAGGATGGGACTAGGAGGGTTGAACTAACTCCAATATCAAATGATACCAAAGTTTACCCAAACCACGAATAAAAGGACAATGATTGCTGACTTTCGGAAGAATTACATGACACTAGAAAAGAGGGACATAAACGACAAACAAACACGACAACACACAAATAAAGACGACCCCTCTCTTGGATGATGGTCAGCGAGGAAAACAACGACTGAAAGAGTTATTGAGGGGAAGCAGTAGGGTTGGCGACCTACTAGTTGATGGTAGGCAGTTGTTAGGAGTGCCAAAAGATTGCTAGGAAGAGTCAGATGGACAGTTGGAGGGTGGTTGGCGAAGAAGATGGTGACTGGAAGGAGTCTCGAGGGAAGTAATAGGGCTAACAACAGTAGTAGAGGGGTTGTGGTTGCAGGCGGAGGGCTGGGAGGTGGCTGGCAACTTTAGGCAAGGGCTGTGGTTATCGTGAGAGAGCTGGGAGGGGGCTGGCGGCTATAAGGGAGGGGCTGCGCTTGCTGTAAGAGAGCTTGGAGGTGGTTGGTAGCTTTAGGGGAGGGGTTGTGGTTGCTGTATGGGAGTGGTTGTAGGGGCTGGAAGATGGGACAACAACAGGGAAGAGGAAGTATGACAAGATAAATGTCTCGCCGGAGTCAAGTTATGGCCGGAGCATCACCTAAATTCTTGGAGACGATCATCACCTCAGACGAGGGAGAACCATAACACTTTCTCGCCGTCAGATATAGCTCTAGAATGGGAAAATAGGACGCAAGCGGCTGTCCAAACAGAACATTGAATTTTTAAGCAATAAAAGACCCTGTTTTTTCTAAGCAGAACAATCCCTATATATAAGAGGGATTAGGACTTATATTAGACAATGTTTTCAATTAGGATATAGAATAAAAATGAAGTAATATAATAGGCAAGGATTAGTACTTTATATTAGACAACACTTTCAATTAACAAATCGAATAAAAAGGAATAATGGGGGATTTCACGAAAAAGGAAAGAAATATTATGATGGAAAATGAAAGAAAAAGGGAGGAAAATGGGTGGAAGAAGCGGCATCACTCATGGACTAAAATGGTCCCATGAAATCAGCCAATGGACTATTTTTTTACACTTTACTCCATCGATTATAAAATCAACTTGTTTCATTATGAATTCCTTTATTTTGCAGAGACCTACAAGTTCCCGGAAGGGAACTCTCAGGGGTTCATTTCGCCATGGAATTCCTCCATTCAAATACAAAAAGCTTGCTCGACAGCAATTTACGTGACGGCCAATACATCTCTGCCAAGGGGAAGAAGGTCGTCGTCATCGGCGGCGGAGACACCGGCACAGACTGCATTGGCACATCAATTCGTCATGGCTGCTCCAGCATTGTAAATCTCGAGCTCCTTTCCGAGCCTCCCCAAACAAGATCCCCAAACAACCCCTGGCCTCAGGTCTCCCCTCCCCTCCAATTTAAACAGTTCTCATACCACAATTACACCACATCTGCAACGTCTTGAATTATTTTGCAGTGGCCTCGCATATTCCGGGTGGACTACGGCCACCAGGAAGCAGCAGCCAAGTTTGGGAAGGACCCGAGATCTTATGAGGTCATGACCAAGCGCTTCATCGGGGATGAAACTGGAGCAGTCAAAGCTCTTGAAATTGTCGGCGTCCGCTGGGCCAAGGATTCCGGCGGCCGGCTCCAACCCCAGGAAATCGAGGGCTCGCAGACGATCATCGAAGCCGATCTCGTCCTCTTAGCCATGGGCTTCCTCGGCCCAGATCCAGTGAGTCATCTTTCCTCCCCCTCTTCCTCAACCCATCATCCATCATCAATGCCATCATCTAACCATTTCAATTTCAGACAATTGCGACGAAGCTGGGTTTGGAGTTAGACAACCGTTCGAATTTCCAGGCAGAGTACGGTCGCTTCGCGACCTCCGTCGATGGCGTCTTCGCCGCCGGTGATTGCCGGCGAGGCCAGTCGCTCGTGGTCTGGGCAATAAATGAAGGCAGGCAAGCGGCTGCCGAGGTGGACAAGTACTTGCTGAGAGAAGAAGAAGAAGACGACAGTGTTAACGGCGCATCTGATTCAGGTCGCAAGTATCTTCTAGACAACATAGATGGCAGACAGAAAGTAGCTGCTTGAGAGGAAGCAGGAACTAATGATGTGAAGATGAAGATTCAATTTTTTCTTTGTCAAGTTTGGAGATTTGCGCGTGTGGGTGTGGGTGTGGGTGTGGGTGTGGGTGTGGGTGTGGGTTTTATAAATTTTTTTAGAGGAAGTTGTTTATTATGGTTGGTTGTTTTATTTCGTTTTGTGATGATGATTTTGTGAGTCAGCCATGGCTATGGCTTAATAATGTATAGTCCTTCATATTTCCAAGTTGTAAAACTAGTTTTTTTTATGATTATAAAGCTTGTGGAAATAAATTGGAATTTAGAAATAGTGATGCTCCTTTGTTTTATCTATATATAACACAATTCTTATGTATTTACAGCTAGCTGTCACAGATAAATAGTCTCACATCGACTAGGTGTATGACTGAAAAACAATATTTAAGTCCCGGGCTGCTCACCACCCACAATGGCTCTTTTGGGAGGTGATAAGTGGTATCAGAACAGATTACTGTCTGTCAGGTGTGTGGACTCTACATGGTCAAGTGGGACCCTCGGTGGAGCCGATCCGTGATGAGGGCGTCACGTGATTGGGTGAAGGAGAATGTCACAGACAAATAGTCCCACATCGGCTAGGTGTATGACCGAAAAACAGTATTTAAGTCATGGGCTGCCCACAACCCACAATGGCTCTTTTGGGAAGTGACATAGTGCTTAAATTTTTAACATCATATAAAAAAAAAATCGTTTTTATTAATTTTTTAAAGGAATTGCATATTTTTATGCATGGTTTATGGGACCAAGGTGTTATAAATGTAAATATTAAAATTTAGGTTTCATGTTTAAGTATTTCTGTAAGAGTTGTGGTATGTATATAAATTGACAAATATTTGCTATAAATGATATGAAATCACTATTTATTTTGCAATATAGTATTTAAAGATTTATGCATGTCCAGAGGGTGAGTGATGGTTCATGAATACGCTAAGGATGGTTTGTAATAGCCAACTAAAATAGTTGAGCTTATTCATATTTGCAGGGAAAGTTTACGATTAATGCTTTGTAGATCAAAGGTGATAAGCCCAACGATTGATGAATGCAACATCATGTAAGTCATTTTAATGGGCAACGAAACCATTCAAACATCATCTGATTGTAAAATTGATTATGGGTCTGGTTGGGGCAGTTATAGCTGTTTGAAGACAAGCAGCTGTGAAACTGTTTGAGAAGTTGTTGTGATTACTATATTTTTTTTTTTGTAGTCAGATCACAACTTTTTATCAGTTACAACAGATAACTAAGTTTAGCGGGAAAATGCAGTTTTAATTTCAGTTTTTTTTCAAACATGATGCAGTTTTTACAAATAGAAAAATTACGGTGCGACACTACACCGCCGCCTCAAACGCATCCTATGCCATTGCAACTATACAATGAAATTATGACAGCATGAATCTTGAAGAGATCTAGCAGTCTAAGAGAAACGCCCTAATATCAAAGGATTGTTAAGAATATCTTTAGATTCGTGACGGACAATAAGATCCAACGTATCAATATCTAAAACATAAATTGTAGCTTTTTTACACTTATATCATCTAAAATTTTGAAATCATATAAAAATATCACTATTTTAAATTTTAAAAAGTGGAACATATGATTTTAGATTGCATGTATAGATAAGATGGCCTATATCCAAATATTCAATTTTAGGAGTTTAGACATGTAAATTCACAGGAAACGAGTGGATGCACATATGCCTTACAATAACTTGGCGCCACATAACCGGCTACACTCATGTGGCCCACTTCCAACCAACTTTTTCTGGTGGATTCTTTCTAATTCCATTTACACATACTTATGCCAGGGCCGGCCGGTCGCCTGCCGCCTCCGGCCGCCAATGCCGCAAGCTTGTTGCCAACGGCAGTCAATGCCGCATGCCCGTTGCCGCCGGCCGTCAATGCCCCACGGCCGCAGCCTGCCGCCCCAGGCGATCAATGCCGGCGGTCAATGCTGCATGGCCATTGCAGCGGGCAGTCAATGCCGCACGCCGCCGCCACCACATGTTGTCTTTCTCCACCGCTCGTCGCAGCCCGGGCCTCCTAGCTTGCTCGCCACCCGCCTCCCCCCGACACTGCGGCCGCCACGGCCCTTTGAGACCCTTTGTGCATACAAATACATTATTTTTAAATTACTTCAAATCAAATTTTAAAAAATATAAAATCTTAAAATTACTTTATAAATTA
The DNA here is from genome assembly GCA_002079205.1 of Phalaenopsis hybrid cultivar. NCBI lineage: Eukaryota > Viridiplantae > Streptophyta > Magnoliopsida > Asparagales > Orchidaceae > Phalaenopsis > Phalaenopsis hybrid cultivar. The sequence goes on from JXCR01147580.1 coordinate 212,334, forward strand.
AACGAGTAATGGTTCATTTGGGGCAGCATGTGCGTTTCGGGATAAACTGTTTATCTTGAAGTGCGACTCGTGTGTCGACTACGGGGGTCAACCCACGACCTGCGTTTGGTATAAAAATAAAATTGTGTTTTCGGATAAACGGGCAAAACGGACAATCCAAACGGTACCACAAAATTTTAAAAAACGCCCCTAAAAGGTATTTTATATAGATTGTAATCTTTACTGTTGAAGGTCCTTCACGTTATATTTTATTTTTAACAAGCCAAACAGTCCTGAATTTACTCTTAAAACAGAATGGGTAACTCCAACGGGCATGCCGGAGCGATCGCCGGCGGCGAAGATTCCCCTTCTCCAGCCAAACCCCTCCCTCCGTCGTGGCCGCCACGCCGCCAAGCATCGGCAGCTCACCTATACCCCGCCGTCGGCCGCGTTCTCTGCCGGCCGATAGATGACGTTCGTTCCACCTACCATTTTGTCCGCGAGCTCGGCCGAGGGCAGTTCGGCGTAACCTACTTGATCACTCACCGGGAAACTGGAGAATCCTTCGCCTGCAAAACGATCGCCACCAGACGACTGATGAATCGCGAAATGGTGGAAGACGTCCGCCGTGAAGTTCAGATCATGCATCATCTAACCGGCCATCGGAACATCGTTGAGTTGAAAGGGGCTTATGAGGATCGGCAATCGGTGAATCTGGTCATGGAGCTTTGCGAGGGTGGGGAGCTTTTCGATCGGATTGTTGAGCGCGGCTATTATTCGGAAAGAGCGGCCGCGTTGCTGTGCCGGGAGATTATCACGGTGGTTCATGACTGCCACTCGCTTGGTGTTATGCATAGGGATCTCAAGCCGGAGAACTTCTTGTTCTTGAGCAAGGATGAGGATTCACCTCTGAAAGCTACGGATTTCGGGCTGTCCGTCTTCTTCAAACCTGGTAATTGATTCTCTATTGCATTATTACCTAGGGTTTTCTCATTTGGATCAATTTCAAATTTATTGAATTTGAAGTTATTATTATTATTATATAGATTTATTTTGTTTCTATTTATTTATATTTCCTATTTTCTATTTTTTTCCCTATTTGAAGAGATTTATTTTGATCGCTGCCGTTCGAACACCTCCTCTGACGCTCTCGTACGCTCAATCGCTGCTTCGTTTGTGACTCATTGTTCGGCTCCTTCACTTATCGTGATTGCAGTGTCGTTGGCGTTTGACCGACTCTTTCAATCTAACTGGTAACCTCATTCATCTCAGAAACTGTTTGTTCGAATTGTCTGAATAAGTCAGATCGCAAAACTGTTCTTCCTCTTCGATTCGCTAAAGCAGAGGACGATGCCACTCCTGTGATCAATTTGACTTGTCAAAATCGTGGAAACTGAGAGCTGCACTCCTCCTTCTTGCTCCTGTTCGCTTGTCCAACCAAGCAGTCAAACTAAGCGTCCTCCTCTCACTTTCTTTCGAGCAGCAACTCTTCTAGATTCAAGCCTCACAGTTTCATCATAATCAAACATGACATAGTCTGAAATCTCTTCATTTGAATTCATCACCCAATCTGAGCCTACATATTCAGTATCCAATGTACCTGACAACTCATCCCATGTAATCACTAACGATAAACAACATGGAGAAAACTTTTTTTAATCGTCTCATTCCGTCTTCATGTATGTTTGTGACAGAGGAAAAGGTGAACATTTCACTCAAAATTTTGGCTCTAGAAATGATAGATTCTAAATACCGGGCCTAGAAAACGAATGACCATTTGGTTGTTATTGTTAATGACTTCCATGACTATGAAGATGGGATAAATTTTTCTGCTCTATGGGATAGCCAAAGAAATATGGGAGGCTTCATGTGAAACTTATTATAGCTTTGAAAACTCTTCAAAGTTGTTTGAAATTATGACCGGACCACATGATCTACGATAAGGAGAATTGAGTGTTATTCAATATTTTAACACTCTCACACATTGTTGGCTTCAACTTGATATATATTAGATTTATTCTTGGAAATGCCCCGACGACTTTGCATTGTATCAGAAGGTTATTGAACAAAAGAGGACCTCAAATTTCTTCTTGGTCTTAATAAAAACTTATATAAAGTCAGGGGGAGAATATTGAGAATTAAACCCCTCCATACCATCTAAGTGGCATTCATAGAAGTTTGAAAGAACGAAAGCTAAAAAAAGTTGATAATGATAGACAATTACATTACACCATTTCTTGGTTGTGAAGTAGGGCGGCGAGAGGACCATGGACCAATTAGTTCCAAGTGGGGGAGGGTCGGCCGACCTTTTCTCTAGGGCAAGGGTTGTCGCCCACTCTTACTTAATAGCAACAATAGTATTTTCATATTTGTTTTTATTAGGTTTAGGTCCTTGTTGATTATAAATATGTAATCGATTATTGTATTGGGAGTGATTTGTTCATTTGAGTTTTGTGAGGGCGTATTGTCACCTCCCAAAAGAGTTCTTAGGGGTGGTGGACAACCCTAGACTTAAATACTGCTCTTTGGCCCTACACCTAACCGATGTAGGACTTTTTGTCTATAGTATACTCCTCCACCCAATCTCGTTACGCCCTCGTCACGGATCAGCTCCTCTGAGGGTCCCGTTGGACCATGGAGAGTCCACACACTTGGCAGACAGTAAACTGCTCTAATATCACTTGTCATTTCCCAAAAGAGCTCTTAGGGGTGGTGGGCAGTTCATGACTTAAATTCTACTCTTCGGCCCTACACTTAGCCGATGTGAGACTTTTTATCCATGATATTATCTTCCACTCAATCACGTGACACCCTCGTCACAGATCGACTTCTATGAGGGTCCCACTGGACCATGGAGAGTCCACACACTTGACAGACAGTAATCTGCTTTGATACCACTTGTCACCTCCCAAAAGAGCTCTTATGAGTGGTGGGCAGCCCAGGACTTAAATACTGTTTTTCGGCTTTACACCTAGCTAATGTGGGACTTTTTGTTTGTGACATTCACCTCCACCCAATCACGTGATGCCCTCGTCACGGATTGACTCCATCGAGAGTCGCACTGAACCATGAAGAGTCCACACACCTGATAGACAATAATCGACTCTGATACCACTTGTCACCTCTTCTCTTCGGCCCTACACCTAGTTGATGTGAAACTTTTTATCCGTGATATTCTCCTCCGCCCAATCACGTGACTCGCTCATCATAGATCGGCTCCTCTGAGGGTCCCTCTGGACCATGGAGAGTCCATACACTTGGCAGACGGTAATCTGCTATGATACCACTTGTCACCTCCCAAAAGAGCTCTTAGGGGTGGTGGACAGCCTATGAATTAAATACTGCTTTTCAGCCATACACCTAGCTGATGCGAGATTTTTTGTACGTGACAGTATGCTTTTTTTGTGGGTCCCTGATGGGGAAGAGTCTGTATCCATGACATTGACTGGTGGCAATCGTATCCCTCTATTATTGTTTGTGACATCCAGGTTTCTTTCCTTCATAAGTCCTTCGAGTGGTGATTTATGTATCTCGATCGGTTGCCAGAGTATGAAACTTTTATATTTTTTATTTGATTAGAGCATCTTGTCTTTGTTTTGATTATATTTTTTTCCTATCTCAAATTGTTTTCCTGGCCGTTCTTGTTGAATCTTTTACAACCCTCATTGTTAGGTATCATTTGGTGGCGGAGCTAGCCTAATCCTAGTTTCATCTTTGGGTCACCAAAACCGTCTGAAATCCCACCAAACTATAGCCAAATCTTGACTTAACCCCAACTACCCCTTATTAATTTTCAAAATCAGTAACCCTAAATTTTTTTTCTGCACCATAAATCTGCCCCATACACTCTTTCACCTCTCAAACCTAATCCCGCCAAACCATAGCCAAAATCAATTTTCTTACCCTTACCAAAAAAATCATCTCGCACACTCGCCCTCCACCCTTCTCCAACCTTCTCGCATTTTCTCCTGCTTCCTTTCATTATTGTAGCCGCCTGGCACAACAACCTTTGCTATCTTTCATGCAGTCCAGCCGCCCAACCACCTGTTTTCCCTCATTCCAGCCCGCTGCCTCTTTGCCGCCACCGTAACCCCGGACCAATTTAGTTTTCTTTAAGGCTAGGGTTGCCACTCACTCCTAATAGTAACAAAGATGTTTTTGTCTGTTTGTTTTTATTAGGTTTAGGTTCTTTGTTGATTATAAATATGTAGTCGTTTATTCTATTAGCGGTCTTTTATTCATTTTTGTGAGGGTTTGTGCCCCCTTTGTGGTTCTCGGATTGGGACGGGTCTATATCCATAATATTGGGTGGTGGCGGTTATATCGCTTTGTTGTTTGTGGTGACATCCATCAATCCTTCAAGTGGTAAATTATGCCTCCTTCTTGTATCCTTATCTTTTTTTTTTATTAGTGCATCTTATCTTTGTTCTGGTTGTTTTTTTTTTGTTGTCTTAAATAGTAATCTTGACTGTTCTTGTGGAATCTTCTCCAATCCCCCCTCTCAAGTATCGTGGTGTTTAAAAAAAAAATTAATTATAGACCTAAATGAAGCATAAGAGAGCAATTAGCATAATATGTGAGTAGAAATGAGCAACTAAACACAAAAGAGCTGTAAAAATATGCTTGAAAATTAACGCACCAGTAGTTCTTATGTGATTAGGCTCAACCAGCTTTGGATTCCACAGTTTTATTAGCTGATAGAGAGACGATTGCACAACGTATTCTCTTATATGGATGAAAAAAACCACACACTACATAAGTACTACATGACTTTAAAGCGTTGTAGGTACAAGTTACAATCAAGTGCAAGAACGTCACAAAAATAAAAAGGAAAAACAGAAATTATGGAATAATCTTGTTGCATTTAATTTAGAACAAACACTAAAATTTATGCTATGATGTGGAAGTTTGGCACCCACACTTTGATCAAAGCTCTTTGCACATGAGGAAGAATTTTAAGCTTTTGGACTTTCAGGGAGAAGGATTTTCATTAAGAATTATTTTTTGGTTGAGATCTATGAAGTTTTTATCTTTGATTTTTTTGTTCTATTTATAAATTTTAGCACCTCTATAAATTCATAAGGAATTTTTCTAATGACTATAATATTATTCTTAATGCCATGTGCGGACTAGCCGTTATTTGTATATCATCAAATTATTGGGCGAAACTAGGTGATGGGTTTCTTGTCGTGCACTTCATGGTAGGGCCCAGAACTTTTGGTTTTTCCCGGGGTATGAGGGTCAGGGCATGATAGAATAAAAAATATTTTCAAAACTTTCTATTTTTAAGTGGAATTATAATAAAAATATAACCTTCGGTGCCAAATTAAGTTAACAACCATGTGAGTTCGATGGATTATGCATTGAGCCCAAATTCATCAATTCGAATATAATTCCTATTTAATATTAACTAACTGTAAATTAACTAAATTAACACTATTTAGTAATTTTTATTTAATGGATCACAAGTGTTGGGTCAGGTAAATTTGTTAGGATAATGTTCATGTAACTTAAAACAAAATTTGATTTATTTTATTATGTATAGAATAGGCAAAACAATATAATTTTAGGATTAGTTCAATTTTAACTCGATCGAAGGATGCAATAATTATGCAATTACATTTAACTGCACAACTTGACACTTTGACTAAGTTATTTTTCATGAAGCCAAGTCTCAATTTATATCACCAGGTCACCAAATCTTGCATTGAACAGCATACCGAAGCTTGCATAAAGATGTTTCTAATTCCTAGTCTTGTAACACTTAGATTAAGCAATTTTGTTAAACAAACTCTTTATTTTGCCTCCTTCTCTATATGCTAAGCCAATAAAGCTTTTGGTTTGGAGCCTCCTTATCACATTTCGGCTTCTTCTTATTGTTTCTCAAAAATCCCCTACCAATCATAGAATCTTCCTCAAGGACTTTGCTCACCTTTCTAACAATAGCCATTCCTTTCAAGCTCTTGGATTCTTGATCCTCAAACCACGCCACGTTCTTTCCTCCACTTCTGCACCTTCATTCACCTTTTGGCAACACCTAACATTACACTTGGTCGAGCGGCCTCTACCACCCTATGATCACAAATAAATACCCCAAGCCGCCCCATCGTCAGCCAACCTCTTAACCCAAGGCACAACCAATCAAACTTATTCTCCACACCCTTTACACTCCAATTTTAGCCCACCAAGTGCTTTAACAATATGAACGGCTCTAAGATAGATATAGTTTTTAGTGCTTTAACAATATGAAGAACTTTAAGATAAATATAGATTTTTAAAAGGTGATAATGAAAAGCGAAATGATTTAACAAAATTAAAATTTGTAAAGAAATTGATAAAGTATTTTAAATCTAAATGAACATAAAATAGTAATTGCTTAAAATATTAATAAATGTTAGAATTTTGTAATAATCTTTAATAACTGAAATTTATATATAAATAAATGAATATTAAATAAACAAATAAATAAAAATTACTAAATAAGCAATTGGCACTAAGATAAGCACCCCTTTAGTTACGACTTAAGAGTCTTATTAACCACTCAAACCAAATAAACAGAGAGGGAGTAACGTCAGTGAAGGATACGAAAGAAAAAAAACATAGGAGAAGGGGAGCAAAATTAGAAGAGGAGAAAGAAGAAGAGAAAGGAGAAATCCATGTCATCATTTGGTATGACTCGCCTGGAGTTGTTGAAGCCGACACAACTATTGTGCCTGTGGTGCCACTTTGAGCCGCAAATCAAAGGCTGAGGAGGAAGGAGTAGACTTTGACACTGTGCTTGTGGTTAGAGGAAGAAGTATCGGAAGCGAACTTTGCGCACGTTAGGTTATTGAGCCGTAGGAGAAGAAGGAGGACACGTGATTTGTGGTGCTTGTGTGTGGGGAGAAGAGGGAGGAGACTCGATTCGTGGTGCTTGTGTGTGGGAAGAAGAGGGGAAGGAGAGTTGAGATCCAGGGGCTTTCGTGCGAGGGAGCTGAACTCACGACCAGAGGTAGAGGACCTTGAAAATGAGCTCGTGCGGTGCTAGGTTGAAGGTTAGGACGGAAGGGTTTAAAAGATAAATCTTAAGATTTAATTTAGATAAATTTATGTGTGTATTGTGTGCATGTGAGTTAGTTTATTTGATTTAGTTTAAGTTTTAAATGTTTAAATTTAATTAATTAATTAGATTATAATATTAATATTTATGTTTTATGAATTTAAAACATGCATTGTTGGTGGAAGATTGTGTGGGAAGGAGTACCAAGTCAAACAATTATTTGTAAGGTAAGTATGGGTTATATTAATTTAATTAATGAATTTTGTGCATGTTTAAGTTTATTCCTTAAGTGTTAATATTAAATGTAATTGAAATCATGAAGTACTTGAGGTAAGAGAGATATTGTTTGGACATCTAGGGGAGAAAGAGAAGACTTGTACATGGAAGCAAGCTAAATTTTAAGGTAAGGAATTGCTACTTGATTTACATGTCTCAATTTAATCATGTCATTAAATACATGTAATCTTCTTTTTAGAATGAGATTCTTATAATTATATGCACATGTAATTAATATATAGTCAAAGAAGTTAGTGGAGGAATAAGTATTTTTGCGGTCTCTTACAAATAAAGGCGAGTAATTATTTTTTAATGCATTAAATGAATATTTTAGTAAATGAATAGTTACTTTATTAAATGGTTTAAAATAAGTATTTCATTTATGTCTAACATTTTGAAAGTTTGAAATAATATCACAAATGAAAGGAAAATAATAAACATATGAATGTACATTTTGAAGGATTTTAAATTCATATGAAATGAAATATAATGTAANGTTAATATTAAATGTAATTGAAATCATGAATTACTTGAGGTAAGAGAGATATTGTTTGGACATCTAAGGGAGAAAGAGAAGACTTGTACATGGAAGCAAGCTAAATTTTAAGGTAAGGAATTGCTAATTGATTTATATGTCTCAATTTAATCATGTCATTAAATACATGTAATCTTCTTTTTAGAATGAGATTCTTATAATTATATGCATATGTAATTAATATATAGTCAAAGAAGTTAGTGGAGGAATAAGTATTTCTATGGTCTCTTACAAATAAAGGTGAGTAATTATTTTTTAATGTATTAAATGAACATTTTAGTAAATGAATAGTTACTTTATTAAATGGTTTAAAATAAATATTTCATTTATGTTTAACATTTTGAAAGTTTGAAATAATATCACGAATGGAAGGAAAATAATAAACATATGAATGTACATTTTGAAGGATTTTAAATTCATATGAAATGAAATATAATGTAAATATTTAAGTCATACAAGATTACCTCCAGATGGTACTTGCAGCTGAGGCAACGGACCCTTTCACGTGAAAAGAAATGATAAAAATGTACTTTCTAGTGCAATTTTGATGGTACATTCGGGTGTAATTTTTTAAAATATCTACGGGTATAATTTTTTAGGATACCTTCAAGTATATTTTTGAGGATATCTTTGGATATGACTGTAATTCTGTTATGGCGCTTAAATATGTTAAAAAAAGGTAAATACTTAAAGTGATATAGGAAGAAATAAAAATTAAAGTAAACGTTTATAGCTTTATAAAATAATGAACAGTATTTTCTTTTGGTCATTTACACACAACATTGACGCAATAATCAATGTGTATTAAGATGATAATTACTCCCTAAATCAAACTTACTATTGAATTTGATTCTCTTTCAGGAAAAAAAAAACAAGCCAAATTGATAAAGTGAAATTTTACAATTTTCAAAAGTAATGAACTGTATATTCTTTTTGTTATTCATGCATAACACTAACATAATATTTTAATGCATACTAAGATGGTAATTTCTTGCTAAGTTAAACTTACTGTTGAATTTAATTGTCTCTTTTAGAAAAATAAAAAATTATAAGTTGATATGTTTGGTAACAAAGACTTGGTTTACAAGAGGAAAACTACAGCTGATAGGTACTAATTTTTGATGTGTTTGTAGTTTTTTATTTGCACTATTTCTTTTGAAAGTGATATATTATTGTGTACATTGAAATTCTTACTTGCATATTATTTCTAATTTAGTTGGATGATTTAAATTTCTTTATAAGAAATTGTGGAATTCAGTGGCTCTTTTATCCTTTGGAAGATTCTATAATTTTGTGCATAATTATTTAAATGTTAATACTGTCTAATTTTCTGTTCTCGTTTTTAGTTAATTCTAAGCCACGTGCCGTGTAGTGATATATCTTTCTCACATCTTATAATAATTGAAGGGTAGTCATAATTATCCAAGGAATAAGTTGTGAACTTAGGTATCTAGATTTTTTGTTAGTGAGATAATATAAAAAATAGGGTTTACTATCATAGTCACATAAAATGCAAAACTCCTTAACAAAAAAAAAAAAAAATGTGATGTCTTTTCAAATATTGGTGACAAATAGGTGATGTCTTTTCAAATGTTATTTGTGGGTCTTGTTCAAGATGCAATTTCCTATTTTGCCGATTAGTTGGAACGAACGCATAATTATACTTGTTCTGTTGCTTTCCAAAGTGTGGCCTTAGTATAATCTTTTTCAAAATTGCATGTTTGGTGCAGGGGATACATTCAGTGACCTTGTTGGGAGCGCATACTATGTAGCTCCCGAGGTACTGCGACGACATTATGGTGTGGAAGCTGATATCTGGAGTGCTGGAGTAATACTCTACATCCTTCTTACTGGTGTACCTCCTTTTTGGGCAGGTCTTTATTCTTCCAGATTTTTCTATCTAATGGAAGATTTACCAACATGCCACTCAATTTCTATGCATTTACATCTCACACCTAAAATTTCATATTTACACACATATCACTCAAATCCTTAGCATCNGCCAAGAGGGAAAATCATAAGGATAGTTTGTTCTGTTCTTAGGATATATTCCTAAGAAGGATAAATTCTTTGAGAGGCTTGAGAGATGAGAGTGGAAATATTATAGAACAAAAAGTAATAATTACTTTTGAATTTTATTCACGATTTAATGATTTTTTGGCAATTCTTCATACCCTTATTTTTTAGAAACAGCGCTACATGAATAACTTAAATGAATTTAATTTTAGAACTACAAAATCATAGTAATGAGGTACATACTATTGAAAAAATAATATTTAAGAAGTATAATTCTTCTTAATATTCATTTTGTTAAAATGAAATACAGTTAGTGCATATACATTTGGAATTGATGATAGTTTGATGTGCTTGGATACCAACTTGATGATAAACTCCATTTTGATCTTCTGTTTACTTCTCTCAAAGTTCGCTTTGAATTGCTTATTTTTTCCTTAAATCCAATCATTAATTGAGAATAATATGAATTGGAATTGTAGAAAGAGAAACAAAATAGAGAATCAAATAGTTTGCCAAGAAGGGAAACCCTAAAACACTTTGTTCCACCTTCGGAAATTATGTGCAAGAGATATGAATTCAATGGAAGGGATCAAAAAGGAGAGAAAATTGGGGAAAGATTGAAATTTTATTTGGATTATATTCATCTTAAGATGATTATTCATGATATTTTGTGTGATTATTGAAATAGGGTTACATGGATAATTCAATAATGTTAAATATTATAAAATTCATCAATCAGGCACGAATCATGATTTAGTTATATGAATAAATTTTTTTTATTGATGATGTCATAGTCATCTAAAATTTAAATTTTATAAACATATAATCAAAGTGAATGATTTGATGAGATGAGCTTGATAAGTCCAAATGAGCTCAAATTAAGTAGTTGGAACATGTTAAAAAATTTAGGACTCAATTTGAGAGATCAAATTATATTTGAACTTTGTGTCCTTATAATCAAATGAGTGTTTTGATGAGAGAAATTCATCGAATCTAATATCACTNCTTAATATTCATTTTGTTAAAATGAAATACAGTTAGTACATATACATTTGGAATTGATGATAGTTTGATGTGCTTGGATACCAAATTGATGATAAACTCCATTTTGATCTTCTGTTTACTTCTCTCAAAGTTCGCTTTGAATTGCTTATTTTTTCCTTAAATCCAATCATTAATTGAGAATAATATGAATTGGAATTGTAGAAAGAGAAACAAAATAGAGAATCAAGTAGTTTGCCAAGAAGGGAAATCCTAAAACACTTTGTTCCACCTTCGGAAATTATGCGCAAGAGATATGAATTCAATGGAAGGGATCAAAAAGGAGAGAAAATTGGGGTAAGATTGAAATTTTATTTGGATTATATTCATCTTAAGATTATTATTCATGATATTTTGTGTGATTATTGAAATAGGGTTACATGGATAATTCAATAATGTTAAATATTATAAAATTCATCAATCAGGCACGAATCATGATGTAGTTATATGAATAAATTTTTTTTATTGATGTCATAGTCATCTAAAATTTAAATTTTATAAACATATAATCAAAGTGAATGATTTGATGAGATGAGCTTGATAAGTCCAAATGAGCTCCAATTAAGTAGTTGGAACATGTTAAAAAATTTAGAACTCAATTTGAGAGATCAAATGATATTTGAACTTTGTGTCCTTATAATCAAATGAGTGTTTTGATGAGAGAAATTCATCGAATCTAATATCACTAAATTTCAATGTTAGTGAGACGGTTAAATGTCTATGGAATGATTTATGATCGAGGGAAGTAATATGAATTATTCAATGGAGTGTTCGAGTATTTTGGTTAAAATTACTTGGATGCAAATTTAAAGAATTATAAATAGACCACATTTTTATATAAAAATGACTTAAAATCGGAAAGTGTTAAAATATCTAGAGATTTTTATAGGTAGTCGGGTTAAGATATCACAGAATCGTTATCTCAAGCTATGTAGACCTTAAATCTACCTAGTTGTGAAAGCAGTCGACCTAGCACAACCAGAGGCTCGTTGTCAGCAACCCATGAATTGCGTTATCAAAGGAAGTCTCGGCAGCTCTAAAGTCAAAAGAAAGAAACTGTAGTTCTTATGACTCTAAAAAGGTAGAGCTCAAGGAGATGAGACTTACGCTCACCAAGAAAAATGNCTAAAATATCTAGAGAGTTTCATAGGTAGTCGGGTTAAGATATCACAGAATCGTTATCTCAAGCTATGTTGACCTTAAATCTACATAGTTGTGAAAGCAGTCGACCTAACACAACCAGGGGCTTGTTGTCAGCAACCCATGAATTGCGTCATCAAAGGAAGTTTCGGTAGCTCTAAAGTCAAAAGAAGGAAACTGTAGTTCTTATGACTCTAAAAAGGTAGAGCTCAAGGAGATGAGACTTACGCTCACCAAGAAAAATGACTGAGCTGTCATTAGAAAGTAGAGAAAAGAAGGTTCAGTTTTAAAGCTGGAAACGCTCCACACAAAGGATTTATACCCCATATGAGACGGGGATGTCTCTAACACCCTAGTCGTACTAGACAACCTCTTAGGTAAAAATTTATGTCTGACCAAGTCAGGTATGGAGAANGCTGAGCTGTCGTTAGAAAGTAGAGAAAAGAAAGTTCAGTTTTAAAGCTAGAAACGCTCCACACAAAGGATTTATACCCCATATGAGATGGGGATGCCTCTAACACCCTAGTCGTACTAGACAACCTCTTAGGTAAAAATTTATGTCTGACCAAGTCAGGTATGGAGAAGCGCGGCGGCTTCTTCTCGGATATATGCATATGATGCAGTTGTCTATTATAATCCTATGATGTGAAGGCCTTATTAATTATGTCGGGGGATATGTTCATGCATGCAACCTATTTTAAATCGGCCCGAAGGCCATGCAGAAAAGTAAATTGTGAATTTTAAAAAAGTTTGGATATTTTAACCCTAAATTTTAATTAATTTTATTCTTTTATTATTAAGATTTTGTAGAAATTTTAGCATTTTAGGTTCCTTAATGAGCTTAGATTGTGATCAATCCCAAACAAAAAAAAAACAAAAAAAAACACGAAAATAAAACAATCACAAAACAAAAGAAAATCAAGGCAAACCAAGCAAAATATAAGAATAGGCTAGTGTCGTTGGGTACGGGACACGAGCATATACATGTCCGGTCCTAATTAAATACAAGAGTATAAATTCAGACTTAAGATACGAGACACGAGCTGATGCTCCTGATCCCCGTCATGTGGTTTGATGTGTCATCCACCTCGAGACATGCGACCATACTTTATTTTCGATACAAACTCGATCCTAAGACTATCAAATACATGATAAAAGAAAAATAAAGGTTTGATGTTGACCTCATTTTTCGTGAGGTCTAGTATTTCTCGTAGGAGTTAAAAACTAGCCTTAGGGGGTCTTACTGCGACCATCTTAGAGCCTTAGAAGTGAGACCCGTCTCGTTTTAGTTCGACCTAATTCCGTCCTCTTTTGGAGTTTCGTGTGTGTGGTATCGACTTCTAGCACTTAGAAGGATGAAACCGACACGAGGAAACCCAAAAGGAATTCCTGTAGGACCTTTCCGAGCCTTAGGGTGACCCTCTGCACAATTCACACTCCTGCGCGCACAGGCTTGGCAATTCAGAGAGTCGACGTATCCGAGCGCCGCAATTCGCATTGCCTGCACTGTTACTTGTCGAATGCTCAAGTAAACCTNTTTCAACAGCAGAACATGTCTTCCCCAGTAAAATCATTCCTTCTCCTAGAAATTAAACAACAATCCATTGGATTTCGAGGTTGTTCGCCTAGCACAACATAAATCCTCCACCTTTTTCTTTAAGCATTCGTACAGCTCTGTTGTACGATTTAAGCCCTAACTCGTTCTAGGTTCCGAGGTTGTCGCCTGATACGATGTAAACCCTCATATCTTCTAGGCAATTTGAGTGACCCTGTCACGCAAATATACGATACGACGTAAACCCTCATATCTTCTAGGCAATTTGTGTGACTCTGTCACGTAAATATAAGCCCTAATTAAATAAAATTGGCAGGATAAAACACTTTAATATTTTCATGACCCTGTCGCACAAATATAAGCCCTAATTAAATAAAATTGGCAGGATGAAACACTTTAACTGACGTAAACCCTCATATCTTCTAGGCAATTTGAGTGACTCTGTCACGCAAATATAAGCCCTACTCTGTTGTACGATTTAAGCCCTAACTCGTTCTAGGTTCCGAGGTTGTCGTCCGATACGACGGCCCTCATATCTTCTAGGCAATTTGAGTGACCCTGTCACGCAAATATAAGCCCTAATTAAATAACTGTCGTATGATTTAAGCCCTAAACTCGTTCTAGGTTCCGAGGTTGTCGTCCGATACGACGTAAACATACGATTTAAGCCCTAAACTCGTTCTAGGTTCCGAGGTTGTCGCCTGATACGACGTAAACCCTCATATCACGACTTGTGTGACCGTGCACGCAAATATAAGCCCTAAATAATAAAACTGGCAGAATGAAACGTTGTACGATTTAAGCCCCAACTCGTTCTAGGTTCCGAGGTTGTCGTCCGATACGACGTAAACCCTCATATCTTCTAGGCAGAGCCCTAACTTGTTCTAGGTTCCGAGGTTGTCGTCCGATACGACGTAAACCCTCATATCTTCTAGGCAATTTGTGTGACTCTGTCACGTAAATATAAGCCCTAATTAAATAAAATTGGCAGGATAAAACACTTTAATATTTTCTCGTTCTAGGTTCGATACGACGTAAACCCTCATATCTTCTAGGCAATTTGAGTATCCTGTTACGCAAATATAAGCATTAATTAAATAAAAATGACAGGATGAAACACTTTAATAGTCTCTTCTCAAAATTGGAGTCAAATCATAGGATAGACTGGGAAGTCACTGAGGATCTCCTCAGGATCTATGGTCTGCCCTAGTTTCTCTTCATTTGGATTTCTCAACAAATGTTCCAGATTTGAGTCTTTCCCTTTTCACCACCTATTCGTCCGATTTCATTGAAAAGTCCTATCCTTTTGACTTCTTTGAAGACATTATTCTCTGATTTTTATCGAGAGTTTTCTTAGGTGACCTCTGTCATTTAAGATGTAATTAACTATAGGGGCTTGCCCTTATAGGAAGCTTTTTTCCGAACCCAATTTAAAATAAACCCTATTTAATTCTTTTGTATTAAATAGGGGAACTTGTCGGCAAATAAAACGGTTTCGCAGACCAAACGGATGTCATATATTTCTTAGTTTATTTGATCGAGACTCTCAANTGTCTCTAACACCCTAGTCGTACTAGACAACCTCTTAGGTAAAAATTTATGTCTGACCAAGTCAGGTATGGAGAAGCGCGGCGGCTTCTTCTCGGATATATGCATATGATGCAGTTGTCTATTATAATCCTATGATGTGAAGGCCTTATTAATTATGTCGGGGGATATGTTCATGCATGCAACCTATTTTAAATCGGCCCGAAGGCCATGCAGAAAAGTAAATTGTGAATTTTAAAAAAGTTTGGATATTTTAACCCTAAATTTTAATTAATTTTATTCTTTTATTATTAAGATTTTGTAGAAATTTTAGCATTTTAGGTTCCTTAATGAGCTTAGATTATGATCAATCCCAAACAAAAAATAAACAGAAAAAAACACGAAAATAAAACAATCACAAAACCAAAAAAAATCAAGGCAAACCAAGCAAAATATAAGAATAGGCTAGTATCATTGGGTTCGGGACACGAGCATATACATGCCCGGTCCTAATTAAATACAAGAGTATAAATTCAGACTTAAGATACGGGACACGAGCTGATGCTCCTGATCCCCGTCATGTGGTTTGATGTGTCATCCACCTCGAGACATGCGACCATACTTTATTTTCGATACAGACTCGATCCTAGGACTATCAAATACATGATAAAAGAAAAATAAAGGACTCAACCTGTAGAAAATGTTAGCATGAGTTATCTCTTGCAATGCATATGAGTCATGCTTGGTGAGAGGAGCTTATAACAACACCTATAAGAAAGAGTTAGTATGAAATCATTACATTCCTCCTCCATTATTAAACATGTGTGTGTATATTTAAGCATGGTTCCGTACAAGAAAATCGCTCTTAATATATTACTGCGCATGTCTACACTTAGTAAACACACAATAGACAAACAAAGTGATGCCTGACTTGAGCAACCTAACCAACAAAGAACAATAACCAGACATCGAAAAAGACTACTCAACACCATAATTCTAGCCTAGCTCATCATCTAACGAAAGTGTTCTAACCAGCATCTAAGTTCGTAGGGTAAACTCTCCCGGTATGTATGAATTTATCGGGGTCACTACACTGGCCTCATCCTGAAGATTCAAAGAGTGTCACCCATGATGGATTTTAGAAAAGACTTGGAATTGCATATTACCTAGCTTGCTATTTGCATAATTTTGAAAAGTATGATCGATATCATAAGTAGAAAAATATATTTTTTTTAATTTTAAAATAAGGTCATCAAATTGCGAGCTTTACTTGCTCTATCACTCTCGCATAGGTACCTAGGTTTCAATGAATGTATGGTGCAACATAGTCGCCTTCGGCTTTGGCGAAGGGTGTGGAGAATTTTACTCTCTAATTCCTCAAAGGGAAAATTCTTCATCATCTGTAGGATGAACTAGTCACAAAACTTTTTTCATCCTTCAATTCCCAAGTGTTCTAATCCCTCAACGGAGGGTTGGAACCGCCAAAGTAAGGGGAAATACAGATTCTGACTATTTAGAGTTGGGGCAAAGGCTTTTACAAGGAAGATCACTCGGATTCGTAAGGGTTGTTAACGACGGAAATCCTATCCTAGGTGCTTTCTCTAGAAAACAACAACCTACGCCTAATCATTCTCTACCACAGATCTAAGGCTAGCTAAGGAAAGGAAACTGTAAGGGAACAGAAATATCACTTACACAATGTTTGATTTTGTCCCCGGTTGCAAAGATGAAGCTCTCTTCGCCGTAGGAGAGAACGCCGCGGTCACCGAAAGCCTTCTCCAATGAAAGGAAGAAGCTCTCCTCGTCGGAGAGAATGTCGTGACCACTGGAAATTTTCTTCTCCAAAGAAGGAGGAAGCTTTCCTTGGTTGTAGGAGAGGATGATGAGTTTGCTGGCGTAAGACCTCCCAGGCTAGGATGAATCTTTCCTAGCATTAACTCCTGGAAAGTTTGCCGGAAAAGCAAGAACTCGCTAGATAAGATGAAGAGCGGAGAAAATGAAAAGGAAGAAGAAACCAACTCCTAACCCTTTTCCTTGAAGAAGATGGAAACTCTCCTCTAAATATCCTTGCTCCACACACTTTTTCTCCAAGCTTTTAAGTGTTCTCTTCCCCTCAAGACCAAAAGCTCTCAGCCCTCTCCCCACTGAATTGATATCTCTCTATATGGGAAATGAGACTAGGGGGGTTGTGCCGGGGTCAAAACGGCTCAAAAATTCAAAATTCTGCGTCTAAAAACTGGACTGATGCTTAGGCATCGTGAGCCTGTCGTCAGGAGCCCAGTCAGACTTGCTAACACCAGGCGCCTACCTCCCGGGTGCTTAGAAAAATACTGTCTTTGAGATAGTTTGGGGGGTCTAGGCGCCAGTAGGCTGGCACCTACTTTCCCAGGGTTCGAGAAAATGCTCTGGAATGCAGTTTTGGCCCTGAGGCACCGGTTTGGCCTGAAGGTCTTAATTTTCACGTAGACCGTCTAACAGAGGATTTCTTCAATCCGTAAGCGACGGGGGATTAGGTATGGCTGAAATATGGGCCCGTAAATTTAAAAATGTGTATTTTGATCTACCATTCATCGAGGAAATTATCGCTAATGGTTCTCCGAGACCACAGCGTAGGTAGGGTGTTCTGAACCCTAATTTTTTCTCGGATGACCGTTGGAAGGTCCTCGTCGATTCGGAAGTCATGCAAAATTGTGTATCGCTTGAATACGACCCTGTAACTCAAAAAAGAACATTTTAGAGGTTTCAAACTTGGGTTTGATGTCGACAGGCACCCCGGACCGCGGGGGTAAAATTAGTCTGAATCTGAATTTTTCTAAAATGCGCGTGGGTGATCTTGGCGACTACCCTTGGCCTCGGAACACCCTAGATTGATTGAGCTGTGTCTTTCAACATCAGAAAAGACATAAAACATGTCCGGAGTTAGGGCTAACACCGCCTCTCGGTGATTTTTTCCCGGTAGAGTCAAGTCGGTCCTGGTCCTGATTTTACATTCGGGGCACGTACCAGGAGGTCCGAAAGTATTTCTTGGACGATGGAAGCTAAGCATAATCCCGTGTCCACAGACAGACATCTCGTTGTGACATCGAAATTCGATGCTAACAGTGTTCGTGAGTGATTTTCTTACATAGCGAAAGATTATATGCTCTGTCTGTATTGATGCGGATATTCTAGCATGCTACAGTCTTAAAAAAAGGTAATTATTTTTTAATAGCACAATAAAAGGAAACAATAATGCCATGAATAATATAAAAATAGTTAAAATAATTTAAAATAATCTTGATGAATNGTATAACATCAAGATCCAGGCATTTGATGAACAATAGGATATGGTATCCTTCACCGACATGAGTCTAGCGGTAGTCGACTCGAACCTCCTCAGGTTGTTGGCAGTCCTATGCCCGGTAGCGTAAACGACTCGTGGACAACCAAAATTAAAAAAAGAAAAGATAAGTTTTGATAAATTATTTTCAAACAAAATATACTTCTCCACGAAACAAAATGGATAACTCTTCTTTGCATGCCTAAGAAGTTGTGTATATGTCAAAAACATAAATTGTAAAAATACATTTTAAAGTTGGTTGTCCACTTGACGAATACCTGTTTAGGCTGGGAAATAGCCCCCTAAGTGAGGTTCAAGACACACTTCTAGACGAGTGACGGGTTTTATACATTCGGGTGACCGAGTAGCCTTCGTGGTCTCTCGAGAATAAATATAACTGAGCCTAGTCCCATACGAGTGCTTGCGGTCCCCCCTCATCCGAATTTTCTTTTTGTTTTATCGAAGTTTTGTGACGAGATACTCGTGTTACTTTTCTTTTCTTTCGGGATTTTTCCAGAATTTTTGAGGATTTTCTTTTACTTGAGTCTTTTTCGTCGAGTCTCTCGAGTTTTCCGCTCTTCCTCGGATTTCCTGGATGATGTTTTCTTCCAGACTTTGCTTTTTGAGATGTATTTAGATTTGCTATGCTTAAGGGACATCGGATCTCACGGGCGTACATGTTTGCTTTACATTTTACAGCACTTAATTTTCTTGTTTCTACCTGTTGTTCTTCCTGTATAGCATGTCATATTACTCCTGTTTCTACCTGCTGTTGTTCTTCCTGTATAGCATGTCATATTACTCTTGTTTCTACCTGCTACTGTCTTTCATATATAGCATGTTGTACTGCTCCTGTTTTTGCCTACTACTGTTCCATTTGCATGCTACTGTTCGTTCCTGCATCACGCATTTCACATCTTATAACTTTAAACATGTTTACCTTTTTTTTACATAGGATGTTTAGAGGACTACAACCATAGGATCGTTTGATTTGATACTATAACTGGACACCCTAGAAAACTTAAACTCGTCACGTCGAGGAGCTTGGAGCTATCGCAGTGGGCAGCACGGTCATTTTCAACAGCAGAACATGTCTTCCCCAGTAAAATCATTCCTTCTCCTAGAAATTAAACAACAATCCATTGGATTTCGAGGTTGTTCGCCTAGCACAACATAAATCCTCCACCTTTTTCTTTAAGCATTCGTACAGCTCTGTTGTACGATTTAAGCCCTAACTCGTTCTAGGTTCCGAGGTTGTCGTCCGATACGACGTAAACCCTCATATCTTCTAGGCAATTTGTGTGAT
>JXCR01147580.1:242677-276490 GCA_002079205.1 Phalaenopsis hybrid cultivar
TATATATATATATATATATGTAAATTAAAACGTCCTTCCGAAGCGGGCGACGGGATTTCAATTCCGGCTGCCAACAGCTTCTTACGGGCGACCCCCAAACATAACTTTCTCCTTTTAAGTGCCGACAGTCATCTCCTTCCCCTTCTTCTTCTTCAACTATAACATGTCATTTAGCCACTACGGCTAAGAAGTATCTTCTTGCTTCTATGTTTGTAAGATTTATGAACCATGTATGGTCTTCATGTTATGATCTTATTATTTGCTTATATTAATACTGTGTTTTGCTTGTTTCTACTTCTATATACGTTGAGTGTAGAAAACAAGTTTAAGTTGTGTTTTATATATTTGAAACAATTATATAAGGCTGTGGTCTGAGAATATCTAGGTGATCCTTGTTGAGCTCTAAGTTTCTCTAGAAATTCACGGAGAAGGGTATAATATGAATCGAAGATATTAAGGTCAAGCCCTAAAATACAAGAAACAAACTAATAAAATATTTATAATAAACCCTTAAAAGAAAGCATGTTTGACCCTTTTGTTCATAATAAACAAAAGACAGAGAAGCTAGAAAAAATTTTTAATCGTGGATAATGATATAGAAAATCTAGAAATAAGAATAAGAATATATAAGAAAAAGTAAGAAAGGATTTAAGAGAGTCAGAAGAATTATCTTACAAACTAAAAAATAAGCTATCTTTGAAAAATTGTTCTTAGTCAATATCTTTAAAAATATTTGAAACTTCTAGTCCATTGAAGGCATATAAAATGGTATCAGAGTCTGACGATCAGCAGGCTAATACATATATATGTCCAAGACATATTAATTGCTTCTGCTCACCTTCATGGACTTATGAATCTAATTTTTATTCTTACGAATCTCAAATGAGAGAAGAAAAATAGCAAAAAAGATGTTTGCTTTTAGATGAACTTAAAGCCGATATATTTGAAAATATAACTGAAAAATATGATGTTAAATAAATTTTATCTTGAATAAGAATTTAATAGAATTTGTGAATTACTTCAAATAAATATAAAAAGTAAACATTTATTAGTATTTCAAAAAGAACAAACCTTTCATATAAAATCTCCCTTAGGAAATTCAAATGAGTGGATTAAAATAGGTTAAATGATTTTGAAAGAGCAAGTTGAATTAGAATGTATTAATTATGTTGATTGCTTTGGAGGAATTCAAATATTAACTACCTATTTTTCGCAAGTTGAATTAGACCTAATTCATGAATATTAAAAGTATTTTTTGCAATTCATCTTGTTGTTTTAAAATCATATAACTTATTATAATCCACTCATTTGAATTTCCTAAGGGAGATTTTATATGAAAGGTTTGTTATTTTTAAAATACTAATAATTGTTTACTTTTTATATTTATTTGAAGTAATTCAAAAATTCTGTTAAATTCTTGTTCAATATAAAATTTATTCAACATCATATTTTTTAGATATATCTGCAAATATATTGGCTTTATGTTCATCTAAAAGTAAGTGTCTTTTTTGCTCTCTTTCTTCTCTCATTTGAGATTCGTGAGAAGAAAAATAGATTCATAAGTCCATGAAAATATGCAAAAGCAATTAATATGTCTTGGACAACACACGCACACACACACACACACATATATAAAAGTTTGCTGATCATAAGCCTAGATACCATTTTATAAGCCTTTTATGGACTAAACGTTTTAGAATTTTTTAAAGATTTTGATTCAGGACAATTTTCCAAAGATAGCTTGTTTTTTAATATGTAAGATAATTCTTCTAACTTTCTTATATAATTTCTTACTTTTTTCTTTAATTTTCCTATTCTTATTTCTATTTTTTCTATATCATTTTCCATGATTAAAAAATTCTTCCTACTTCTCTGTCTTTTGTTTATTATGAACAAAAAGGGTCTAGCACGCTTCCTATTAAGGGCTTATAATAAATATTGTATTAGTTAGTTTCTTCTTAATCTAGGTTTTAACCTTAATATCTCCGGTTATAAATATTGTATTAGTTAGTTTCTTCCTAATCTAGGGTTTGACCTTAATATCTTAGGTTCATATTATATCATTCTCCGTGAATTTCTAGAGAAAGTTAGAGCTCAACAAGATCATCTGGATCTTCTCAGACCACAACCCTACATAATTATATCAGAGATATAAGGTTTGTATTTCGGGGTGTAAGGTTCAGTGTTAATTCCAATTTGTATTAAATAAATAACTTCTTTTATCTTGAGATAAGTTTGATATAATTTGATAAATAAATTTCAATATTTGACAACTTGGTGGAAGGTGTCCACTATTTCAAAAATTGAATTTAATAATTCTTTTAGAAGACCATCATCTTCTAAATATATCATACGCATTAAGCAGCATTTGTATAATTCTGAGACAAACTTTAAATCAGTATTTTCATAGATATAAGTTAATATTTTCTAGCTGTATGGAAATAAATCTGAGAATTAACTCTCTTCATAAAAAGATAATTGTTATTATTTTTACGATATTTCTGTGAACTTTTTGTAGTATTTTCGCAAATGTAGGGATTTTTTAGGAAGATGATTCTTCATTTTCAGTAATTGAGGAAGAAGCTTTAATTTTCTCTTTACTTTCTTCTCTAATAATTCTGAGACTTGCAAAATCTCTAATTTTACTTAATTCGGATAAAAAGGGTAACCCGTCCTCGGGTTTTTCTCCAATAAGATATTTTTTTTATTTTAAATAATTCATTTAGAATGTTATTGTCAGAAGCAGTTTCACATTCTAATTTTCATATTTGTAGATAAATAATTTTTAGATAATTGGTTTTCTGAATTAGATTTTTCTTTAGTCTCACTGGTTATATCAAAAGTATCCATATTTTCATCATCTATATTTATTTCTTTTATAATTCTCGAGTTAGTATATCAACAAAAGAATATTTATTTCCTGAAATATATTCTAAATTGAATGCATATGCAAAAAACCCAATTTGTCATTTAATTAATCTTTTATTTCGCAAAGAATCTACAATTTTTCCTTTGATAAAGAAAATGACAATTTTATTGTTTGATTAAAAATGTTTCATTTAAAAATATTTCAAAATTTTTAATAGCTTTCTTTAATGCTAATAATTATTTCTCGTAAGCATGATAGTTTTGTTTAGTGGTAGTACAGGTACCTGAACTATATCTACATAGTAGTTCTGTATTATTACATCGAGCTTTTAGAATAGCTCCCCAACCAATTTCAGAACTGTCAGTTTCTATAATTAAGTAATCTTCAGGTATAGGTAAATGTAATTTTGAAAGATTTTTACATAAATTTTTAATTTGATATAAGGTTTTTTTGTCTTTTCATCCAGTACCAAGATATATTCTTTTTCAACTTCTTCTGTAGAGGGGTTCTTAATTCTGCGAGATTTTTAACAAAAGTTTCTGCATAATTAATATATCATAGAAACCTCTGTAATCTTTATGGTTATTTATTTGTTTAAAATAGTTTATTTTTGTTTAGATATATTCTTATAACTCAATGGATCTTTTATCTATTATAAGTCCTAAGAATTCTATAGTATTTGTCAGGAAGACGGTTTTTTTCTTACTTAAAACTATCCCATGTTTTTGGGCTTTCTAAACTAACAAGGTAAGATGTTTTAAATGTTTGGTAATAGTTTGATTGAATATCAATATATTTACATATATGATACAAAAATGTGATAATTCTTGGAAAATAATATTCATCCGTCTTTGGAATATTTGTGGGGAATTTTTTTAATCTGAAAGGCATTACAATCCATTGATAATGCCCTTGTGGTGTACTAAATGCAGTAACTTCGCTACTATTTGGATGCATCATTATTTGTCAAAATCCAGATTTAAGTCTAATTTAGAGAATCATTTTGTTATTTTAATATGATTAATCAATAGTTCTTTGTTTAGTAGGAAGTAGCTATCGAATTTAATGTTATCATCAAGTTTCTTAAAATTAATTACTAATCTTGTTTTTCCTCTAATTTCTTCGGCATGATTTCTTACTGAAAAGGCTGGGCTACTATGGGGACTATTGCTTGGTCCGATTAATTTAAGATGTAATAATTCTTGTATTTGAATCTGAAATTCTTTTTTATCTTCAAAGGTATACTTCATTAGCCTAACTCTTATAATAAGTGCAGGGTTAATTAGTTCAATTATCGGCATCAGTTCATCTTGTTTCCAGAATTGTTAAAGATTCTCAGAAAATGATGATTTAAACATCAAACTGGCAAAGGAATGAAGCTCAGCAAGTTTAGAATTTTCAGGAGAGGATATAGTATTTATTCATAAATGATTATTAAATACATTTGGAAAAGCATTTTTCATGTTATTATAGCAATCGGTCATCTTGTATCCAAAATTGTAAAAGATCCTCAAAAAATGATGAATTAAATAACAAACATGCAAAGGAACGAAGCTCAGCAAGTTTAGAATTTTTCAAGAGAAGTTATAGGTTTTATTTTTAAATGATTATTAAATAGATTTGGAAAAGCATTTTTCATGTTTTGGTCAAGGTGGTAATCACAACGCTGGCTGCGAAAAATAGTTGTGGTGGAATGAGAGAACGGTTTTTTAACTATGGGACAGTGGAGCTGAGTACCGTTGGCGGTGGCCAATATAATTTCATTTTCAGTTTGTGTAAATGAAGAGAATGTTTTAAAGAAATTATTGCCTATGATGTAGTCGGGACCTTTGTCGTAGGCTAGGCACCATAATTTGCTTATTTGTTTATTTGGACAATAAAATAAGAAAAAAAAATTATCTTTAGGAACAAAAAACTTCTTTAAAATGCCAATTTTTCAATCGAAAAGACGTAGTTATTATAGTATTCGACAAGGTGAACATCCTATTGATATGATAAATAGAGAAGGAGAACAAGAATACCTATATTTAACCATCAAATCAAAAGACAAGACTTACAAAAAATAAAAGACCCATAAAAATATAAACATATCTTCTTTGGAGGAATTGAAATTTTAATTAAGGCATACTTTCCTAAAGGAATTGATAGTCCTATAATTATCTGGATATACGATGACAGAATTATACATTCTAAAAAAGATGTCTCATTAGGAGTCATCAAGGAAACTTATGCTATCAAACCCTAATGTTCAACTTACATCCAAACTATGTTGTTAATCTCAATGATCGACATCTAGACCGATCCTTAACTCTAAAACACAAGTTAGACAGAGTAAATTAAGAGAAGTAAGTGTTGTCTATAGTATTACTTATCAGATTGCATATGCCTACAGTAATCAATATAATAACGTAGCTTTTAAGCCACATACAAACTCAGTCCATTTAAATCCACCCTTTTCCCATATAGGACAATAATTCAACCTGAAGAAATTAATGAGCTAGAAATTACAACACCTTCATCAAACCTTCTTCTAAATTTTTTAAGAAGGTTTTACAAGCCAAAGATATCTAAAACTAACCTACTTAGAAGATAATAATATATTATCCATTCAACCACGGCGTTCTCTAGACACAAGTAGATTTTTTTTCTCAAACCAGCCCTAAGCATAAAAGAATACAATAATAATCAATTACTTGTAACTGGCTATTATATATCTCCGAACGAAAATGTACTATCTTACTAGCACGGGATCTCATAAATCTCATATGGATCAAAATTTAGAAACACAAAATTTACAAACACTAAAAGCTCTCCATGTATCTATCATAATTATCTAGTACAAAAACACCAATGTACTCATGAAGCTAACATACTTTTGGGATTTTGGGATTTAAATAGTCATCGTATTGATTTCCAACATGTATTCTTAACAGATGATAAGAATTCAAATCGTATATTAGTAGGCATAGACTTCCTTCAACAACATTCTATAACATTTACACACGAATACATGAACATAGATAATTATACCTTACCACGCAATACGGTTTCATAGCTACATTAATATTAAATTATATATCACTACCTTCAAAATTATTTCTATACATGTTTTATGCGATACAGGTAGCAATATAACTATAAATTAAAATACTGTCATGATAAAACCCAACAAATAAACACTAAATTGCAAATTCATGTTTAGAAATGTTCAATGAAAGTTGGTTGTTGCGGAGAGCTTGAAAAAATTTTGATAAATATTGTAAATGGTCCTCGCAAGTGAAACTATAAACTAAAATAGCGTCAAAATAACTACGCAAAAGGAATTTAAGGTCTTTAGTACCTCATTCGTAAGTGTTTTGAATTTACTAGGCACATTACACGACCTTCCACTCATATAAGCATCACGAGTTTTAAAAGCGGTCTTCCATGTTTCACTGACTCATCTATGAAATTGATGATACCACTATAGAGGTCAATTTTGGAAAAGATAGCACCTCAGGAAAGTTTGTCCAACATGGCTTCTAAGCGAGGGACTGGAAATCGGTATTTAAATGTATATTTATTAATTGTTCTCTATCCACATAGATCGACTAACTACCATCTTTTTTGGTAAAGTAACGCTGGAACAGTGCAAGGACTTAAACTATGTTGAATCACTGACATATCAAGGAGTTCTTCTACCATACATTGTAATGCTTGAAGCTCTCTTAGCCTCATTTTGTAATGCGAGAGATTTGGTAAAAGAGCCAGAAGTGAAATCAAGAAGATGTTGAACTTATCGTAGAGGTGGTAGTTGGGCGAGTAAATCAACTGGATTAATGTCCTAAAACTCCTTGAGCAACAAGTGAACCTCTTCTAGAATGTTGGCATCTACTCCACATGCATTGATTTTAGTGAATACTAAAGCAAAGAGGACGAGGTTTTCCAAAATTGTTGATCAATGTAGGACCAGAGACCACATGCAAAACAGGCTTATCCTTAGCGTTAATCCTTAGCGTTAATTTCATCTAAGATTGAAAGCGATGATAAGAGCCGAATTTTACTTCCTTTCCATTCAAAAAAGTATGTGCTTAATCTGCATTCATACAATGCTCCTATATTGAATTGTCATGGCCAACCCAGGATAAGATGGCAAACAACCATATAGAGAATGTCACTTGACACATTTCAAACACAAATATATCAATTCCTTTTTAACCCAACTTATCTTGTAAGGATGTGGATGTTTAGTGGTTTTAAAATGCAAGTTTTGTGCTATATTTCAAGAAATTATGTTTGCAGTGCATTCATTATCAATCAAAGTTTACATACCTTTCCATTGAAGATGCACTTAGTACGAAACATGACATGTCTCAGTGACTCAAGTGGTTGTCAGGGAGCTATCAGTAATTTCTCCGATATACACAACTATATCGCCTTCATCACCACACAATTCCTTCATCTGTTGTGAACTCTTTACTCATGTGTTCATCACATATTTCTAGCAGGGTTGTCGTTTGATTTGTGATTGTATTGTAGGCAGCAAAAGTACTTCAAGCTAATCTGACCTGCATACGGATTTTCTTTATTTAGATTTTTAATGGGACCTGGACCTGTATTCTGGTTTCAGTAACAAGATTTAGCTTGTTGTTAATCAAGTTCTAGGTTTGAGAAGATATATCATTTGCAGCAATTATTTTATTGTTTTTTCTGGAGACTCCAAATCAAACTTTTCGGTTTGGGTAGGAACTTTTGCACCGTCAAGCTAGATTTCAGCCTTTAGTGCAAAATTAACGGTTTGAGATCCAGACCATACTGAATTCAACTCCAACTTATCTTGAACATGCTCTCTTAGTCCACCAATATATCTCGCAACCAATTAATTGTAATTTCATTTTAGTTGTTCGGCTATTCGTGACATTCACAGTTATACAACCTTATGAGCAATGTTGGTATTGCATATACAACATTTGCTCATAATCAGTGGGTGTGAAATGCCCTCAAAGATGTTGTTTCATGTGAAACCAGTGGCGAATGCAACCTCTCCCCTCTCGACGACGGGTCTACATTAATTGCAACCACCACGCACTTGCTCCGCCTTTCAAATGGCAAACAACATATTTCACTCATTTCTTTGGAAGGATCTCCATAGATTTGAAAAATGTCTCAATTATTGTTCCCAATCATAATAATTCTCAATGTGTAAGTGTCTGTCGAAGAAGGGGAAGTCCAATTTAACTCAAAATTCTCCATATTATTTTTGCGGCGGTCATAACTATTCATAGATTTGTAAGCTCTGCCTTCTTCATCTGTATCAAATACATCCAAATGATGTATGATATTATCCTCCACTTCTAATTTAGAAGATTTTGGGTAAGGAGGAGAGACATTTCTTCCCACATTGATTTCACAAGAAATTGGTGTGGGTGACGCCCTCACAGATTTGACTTTCGGTCATAGCTATTCATAGTTTTGCAACTTTCGCCTCATCTCTATAAAAAAGCTGAAGAACTCTGTAAAGAGTTCATCGATTCTTTGTGTGATACTAGTTGAAGCCACCCGAATGGTTTCCAGATCATGATCCTCCTCGTTGTCTTGACGTTTGTTGGTTTCTGCCATGACTTCATAGGTGCATTAGCTCTAACACCACTCTAGCTTAGAAGCTTAGCAGGAAAAGCAAAAAATAGAAAAGAATGTGGATGCAATCCAAACTCTAAGATTTTTGTAAACTGTATTCTATTTTTTTCCTCCCCAATAAACTCCTATATCTATCCCTTATAATTAGCATATACCAAAAATAGAAAATCAAATCAAAAAAAAATTCCCTATATGAAAAGATGAAAATCAACAGCTAAGACATGAAGAAAAGGACAAAGTCATAATTGGTTGTTTACTCTTTGTATGATATCCCTACCTTACATGCTCTACATCCAAGATGGAAAGTGTAGACTTCCTCGACACTATGCCAAAAGAAGCAGAGGGCAAAAGGGGATTCAGTAAGTAGGCGGGCAAAAGGGATTCGTGTGGTTCGGCTTTGTGCAAATTAGAGGGATCAATGACTGTGATGTCACAAGCAAGGGGACGATTGCTTTGTGCATTCAATTGCATAACATCTACGGTTTTAACTAGAAAGGGCTAGACAAACGAGTAGCTTTCTATAGCTCTTGTGTAGTGGGAACTCAATAGTGAGAGTAGTTTTAGGTTTTTATTTTATTTTGATTTTAATTTTAATTTTTTTCAACGGTCACTAGCTATTTCTTACTTAGAATATGTTATTATTTTTATCATATTAGGATGTCAATATATTACATGTTAACCTAATAATAGATTATGCAGTAAATATATTAGCAATTATATATAATTTGAATTTAGTATAAAACTTCATGTTTTGTGCCATTTGTTGATTTTGAAACTTAGGTCTCAAAATGCTTCGAGGCTTATGCCTCACTACACGAACAAAAAAAAAGCTCAATATCCAATTGCCCAATCTTAAACATTGATCCTTCCCAATGGAAATAGAGCAACTTTGTGTCAGTATCCTCAAATCTTGCACTAAGGCTTGATCAGCCTGAGAACCACAACCACCCTAAAGAATGAGGATGAAAATATAACCACTAGTGAACTTAGGGGCGCTACAAAACATGCCGCAAAAATGAAAATGGCGTAATTGCTGATCTCAAACATAGAGGAAAGCGATCCAAAGGACGTTTTAATCTCCTTGATGAAGTTGCAATTATTTAACATTTAATATGCTATGAAGAATTCTAATATCATCTTCACTCTTGCCCAAATACACAAGCTAAAAGACACTCGAGGCATCATAAGAAAATTCTAACAATAAATACGCTGTGATAAAAACTATTAAAAAAATAGTCGCCTCAAAGCTGGAACTCTGTAACAAACATGCGTGGAATTCCAACTATATTTATGTTAAATGTAACAAAAGAAAAATATTGTTCACTTGTAGCAAACTAATTTCTATATTACAGAAAAAAACTTACAAATGACAAGAATTCATATCAAATTTACATAAAAAAAAGAACAAATGCAAAACTCAAACCTAAATCATAAATTTCCAGTAAGTTTTCTACCATAGAGGGAAGCCTCGGTGTCGGGAAAGCCTAGTTGCAATGCGAAAGATGAACAAAGAATAAGCAGTTCAAGAAGAAATAGCAAGGGCTTTTGTCTTGAACCTGTACCTGGGGCACCTAGGGATTGCCTGACTTGGGCCCATGCCGAGCTGACCGTTGCCCTGCATCATGGGCGGGCCGTCATCGTAGATATAGCCGACAAGAAAACCACAGGCATCGCACTGCATCTTAGTGCGCTTGCGCTGGATTCCCCAGTAATTGACGGTCTCGAAGAAGGGTTTAATCTTGTCCTCCTTGGTGAAGCGAAGCTTGGAATCGTCCACCCAAGAAAAGGAAAGCGTGCCCTTGTTCCCTGCCTCGAAGTAAGCATTCGGGGGGAATAGATATGCTGCACTTAGGTTGAGATCGGCTCCGCAGTTCGTGCACCTGCAAAAATCAAACGCGTATAAATTAGGGTGGTGAAATTTCTTGGGAGATTTGAGAGTTCAAAGAGGNTGCACCTGCAAAAATCAAACGCGTATAAATTAGGGTGCTGAAATTTCTTGGGAGATTTGAGAGTTCAAAGTGGAGAGGGAGAGGGGAAAGGAGAGAAAGAGAGGTTGCCTGTAAACGGAAGCCATGGATTCCGATGAGAAACANCGCACCTGCAAAAATCAAACGCGTATAAATTAGGGTGGTGAAATTTCTTGGGAGATTTGAGAGTTCAAAGAGGAGAGGGAGAGGGGAAAGGAGAGAAAGAGAGGTTGCCTGTAAACGGAAGCCATGGATTCCGATGAGAAACATGAGAGGCAGACGAGTAGCGCTTATAAGGATGATTTGGGATTCTTCCAGCTTTCTCGACGGCTTCGGTTGTCGGCAGTTGAACGCGGACTTNAGTAGACGAGGAGGGCTTATAAGGATGATTTGGGATTCTTCCAGCTTTCTCGACGGCTTCGGTTGTCGGCAGTTGAACGCGGACTTTCATCAGGACTAGGAGGATTTTTCTCTGCGGACTCGTTATTCTTAATTATTTTCAGCTTTTATTTCTACTGCTCCCAAAATAATTCTGAAATAACTAAAAAATAAAGAATCGCGGGTTAATAATCTGAAAATAAGTCAGTAATGACTTCCGCCACACATAGAATTACGTTAGTAGTCCGGACAAAAAATGGGCTCTCTTTGAAAGGGATAGGCGGCAACTCTATTGCAGTTATTTTGGGATTCGTGTAAATGGAGGTCGATGGATGCCTCTACACAACGAAAAATTCTTCCATACGGATCGGGCATTGCATGTAGCTTGTGTGCGGTCTCCCGATTATTTCGGTGGGCCCCACCTAATTTTTTTTTTTTATAAAAAAACGAAAATAATCCTGACCGTAGATCACCGTGATCTACGGCCAGGAGCGGACACCGCAAGCAGAGAAGCATGCGGTGTCCGCACGCAATAATTCGTCCGACACAACAAGAGGTGTGCAATAAATCTTTGTGCAAAATCTGATATGGTCTTCTTGCCAGGAAATCAAAATACCTGGCTGGAACGGAAAGGAATTTTAAGTTATCTTTACTAAATTTTGGTGGGATGAAAATATAGTTTAAATTTTAATTGATTATTTATCGATAATATTTATTTTTTAAAAATTTTAAATATTTTTCAACGTGACAGTGATCTAATAGTAGCCACTTTCTGCTGAGGAACAATCTAAATAACTAATTTTCAGTTAATTATGAATGAGCTTTCGTCTTTTTTTTAAGGTGTTTATTGGTGTTTTATTTTTATTATTTTTTTTTTTTGTGTTTTGCCCCTTCCTTCCACCATGGGTCACGTTTCTTGTCCCCCTTACCATCCACTTCTATTCAACCTAATTTAAGGCAAGGTCCTACACTAAGCTGGAAAGGACTGGTTTCATCGAGCCTCCTTAATTCTTCTAAATCTTCTTACTTTCATACCATGTAAGAGTGAACATGTCTTCTTTCAGATATTGAAGTTGAAGAGTCGTCCAAAACATGGAATTTTGTGCTTATTGGATACGCATTGGTTAAGTGTTTGCCTTACAATAACTTGTTGCAGGCTAGTAGGAAGATGTTGAAGCTTAAAGATACGGTTGATCATCTATCTCATACTGAAGATTTTTTCTTCTTTAAGCTTAACAATGTAGAGGATCTTGATGTGGTCTTAATGAGTGGTTTGTGGTTTATCTCTGGCCGACCATTTATTTTTAAATGTGGATGCTTGATTAAAGCCAGCTAGGGAGAATTTTAGGAAGGTTCCTACTTTGAGTGATAAGCATTCTATTTACCCTGGGTGGCAATATTATGTCTTATAATGTTGAAGTTCTTGATGGTTTAAATGTTTCTCTTTTTTTTTGTTAAATACAAGTTGTTGATCTTCAAGTTTCTACAATGCATGATATTTTGTTTCTACGCATAATTTAGATAAACCTGTGAGTTCTTATAATGGTAATGTTTTGGATCTTTTTAACTCGGAGTTGTCAACTTGTCTAATTTTTATTTAATAATTCTCTTTTCCAAATATATTTCTTTTTCTTGGATCATTGAAATGATTCGAAGAATGAGATAAATTATAAAAGAAAAAAATATAACAAACTTAGACAAACAATAAAAAAAAAAAACATTGAGAATTTTTTTTAGATAGCCTTTGTGTGATAGATCGAAAGTGTATGCCCGAAATGAAATCAGATCAAAACACTTTAAATTCATATCCACAAAAAGGATCTTATAAAATTTTCCCATGTATATATGACCAAAGAACCTGAAATCATATTTTTGCTATGGGGTTAGAAGTAACTCCCAAAGGAATGTGTCCCTTTCATTAATTTCATCTTGGGAAATATTCAAGAATACACATGATTAAAGGAATCTCGCATACATGTTGATATCAAGTGAAAGAGAATATTAACGATTAATATTGTCATCTCAAATAAGATCATCCCAATGCTTCAAAGCCATGTTAGGCCACAAGATAGAGGGTGAATCACCGTATCCTAAATAGACGGTGTTCTATTAGCAAATGGAGCTATGAAATGACGTCAAAGATATGTCTAGGGAGTAGTATATCATAGTATATCAATAAACGGTGAGGAACTCCTATTTAAGAAGAGATAGCCTCGTCAGAATTTCATGGATCTATCATCTCAATCTATTAAGAGTCTAAGTATATTTAGTCATGGATTTAGATGACCCAACTCGACTAGAGATCCCNGGGAGGATTTTTCTCTGCGGACTCGTTATTCTTAATTATTTTCAGCTTTTATTTCTAATACTCCCATAATAATTTTAAAATAACTCAAAAATAAAGAATTACGAGTTAATAATCTGAAAATAAGTCAGTAATGGCTTCCACACCACACGTAGGAAAAATTATTCCATGCGGATCGGCGTCCGCACGATCCGGACCGTAAATCACATGATTTACGGTCCTGATGTATTTCGGTGGGCCCCACCTAAAATTTTTTATTTTTTTTTATAAAACAGAAATAATCCTGATTGTAGATCACCGTGATCTACGGCCAGGATCGAACACTGCATGCAGAGATGCATGCAGAGCTGCGTTAGTAATCCCATAAAAAATGGGCTCTCTTTGAAACGGATAGGCGGCAACTCTATTGCAGTTACTTTGGGATTCGTGTAAATGAAGGTCGATAGATGCCTCTACACAACAAGAGCTGTGCAATAAATCTTTGTGCAAAATCTGATATGGTCTTCTTGCTAGGAAATCAAAATACCTGGCTGGAACGGAAAGGAATTTTAAGATATCTTTACTAAATTTTGGTGGGATCAAAATATAGTTTAAATTTTAATTGATTCTTTATCCATAATATTTATTTTTTAAAAATTTTAAATATTTTTCAAGGTGACGGTGATCTGCAATAATATTTGCAGGATGCTTATTTTGAATGAGAGAAGTATACTCCAATTTAAATATTTTTCAACATGCAGGTTTGTTTTTCCTGTTAAGGTGTATGAAAAGTAATAGTAGCCACTTTCTGCTGAGGAACAATCTAGATAACTAATTTTCAGTTAAATATGAAAGAGCTCGACTAGAGGGCGCTCTGCTAAGGTTTCAAAGTTTCTTCTTTCCCCTATTTCTTCATCCTTTATTTTTAGTATTTCGTCTTTTTTTTTAAGGTGTTTATTGGTGTTTTATTTTATTTTATTTTATTTTTGTTTTGCCCCTTCAACCATGGGTCACGTTTCTTGTCCCACTTTACCATCCACTTCTATTCAACCTAATTTAAGGCAAGGTCCTACACTAAGCTGGAAAGGACTGGTTTCATCGAGCCTCCTTAATTCTTCTAAATTTTCTTACTTTCATGCCATGTAAGAGTGAACATGTCCTCTTTCAGATATTGAAGTTGAAGAGTCATCCAAAACATGGAATTTTGTGCTTATTGGATACGCATTGGTTAAGTGTTTACCTTACAATAACTTGTTGCAAGCCAGTAGGAAGATGTGGAAGCTTAAAGATACGGTTGATCTTATATCTCATACTGAAGATTTTTTCTTCTTTAAGCTTAACAATGTAGAGGATCTTGATGTGGTCTTAATGGGTGGTTTGTGGTTTATCTATGGCCGACCATTTATTTTTAAATGTGGATGCTTGATTAAAGCAAGCTAGGGAGAATTTTAGGAAGGTTCCTACTTTGATTAAATCGACTAGCCTTCCCCTTTGTTGTTGGTCGAAGAAAGAAATATCTAAGATTGCTAGTAAAGTCAGAGTTCCCTTGCCTGTGGATTCTTTAACAGCTAACGGTACATGCCTTTCTTGTATTAAGGTTAATATTCAAGTTAATGTTTATTCTATTTTTCTTGATTTCATTAATTTGATTGTCGAGAATTAGACTATTGTTTAGTTGGCAGTTTATGAGTTGAAGCTTGCCCTTGTAAAATTTGTTCTATTTTGTTCATGGCTTTTTGAACTGCCTTAAGTCTCCCAATATTATCCCTCTGTTGTTGCCCGTGTCTTTTTGGGATCATAACAGGAGTAGAAATAGGAATGACAATTAAAGGTTGCACCACCCCCCACCCCCTTCCCATTTTTTTAACCCTATCTCTACTGCACATGATTTAAATGTCCATGTTGAGAATTGTTGCATTGATTTTGTGAAAGGTAATTTAGCATTTTCTAGTGATAAGCATTCTATTTACCCTGGGTGGCAATATTATGTCTTATAAAGTTGAAGTTCTTGATGGTTTAAATGTTTCTCTTTTTTTTTTCTAAATACAAGTTGTTGATCTTCAAGTTTCTGCAATGCATGATATTTTGTTTCTACGCATAATTTAGATAAACCTGTGAGTTCTTATAATGTTAATGTTTTGGATCTTTTTAACTCGGAGTTGTCAACTTGTCTAATTTTTATTTAATAATTCTCTTTTCCAAATATATTTCTTTTTCTTGGATCATTGAAATGATTCAAAGAATAAGATAAATAATAAAAGAAAAAAATAATAACAAACTTAGGCAAACAATCAAAAAAAAAATATTGAGAATTTTTTTTAGATAGCCTTTGTGTGATAGATCGAAAGTGTATGCCCGAAATGAAATCAGATCAAAACACTTTAAATGCATATCCACAAAAAGGATCTTATAGAATTTTCCCATGTATATATAACCAAAGAACATGAAATCATGCTTTTGCTATGGGGTTAGAAGTAACTCCCAAAGGAATGTGTCCCTTTCATTAATTACATCTTGAGAAATATTCAAGAATACACTTGATTAAAGGAATCTCACATACATTTTGATATCAAGTGAAAGAGAATATTAAGGATTAATATTGTCATCTCAAATAAGATCATCCCAATGCTTCAAAGCCATGTTAGGCCACAAGATAGAGGGTGAATCACCGTATCCTAAATAGACGGTGGCCTATCAGCAAATTGAGCTATGAAATGACGTCAACGATATGTCTAAGGAGTAGTATATCATAACATATCAATAAACGGTGAGGAACTCCTATGTAAGAAGAGATAGCCTCGTCAAAATTTCATGGTTCTGTCATCTCAATCTATTAAGAGTCTAAGTATATTTAGTCATGGATTTAGATGACCCAACTCGACTAGAGATCTCTTTTCAACAACCTATTTGCTTCATTCAAGGATTTCTAGTATCCCTGAAGTTAAGAGAAAGAAAAACATAAGTCCCTACATCTTTATCTAGGTGGAATTAATAGAAAAGGGACTCACACTTGCAAAAAAAAATGATAGAATGCTCACATGCCTAAAATATGTTGTTCTTATTTGTACATTTAATGCATATTTTTAATGATATTACACTTTAATGAAATGTATTTTTGATATTTTTGGTTGTAGGTATACTAAATGGAGTAAATGGAGCAAATTGAACGAAAATGGAGCAAATTAGAGTCAAATGAAGAAAAAAGGCGAATGTTGATCTGGCGCCTAGGCACCAGACAACAGAGAGTCTGATGCCTAAACGTCTGGATCTGGCGCCTAGGCGCTAGAGACGGTTATCTAGAAGATCCATTGAATGTAGATGAATTTTAAAGAGGCTTTTGAAGAAACTCTTGGGGATTTTGTGAACTTTATTTAAAGAGACTTACGAAGATTCAAAAGAGAGACTTTTGGAGGAGGAAAAGGGAGTCTTTTGTAGAGAAGTGGATTCTTCCTAGAGAGGAGAAGTCTTAAGGGCTTGCTTTGGATTTGGAGGAGAAGAGAAGAAGTGAGAGATATCTTCTTCACTACAGATTTCAAGTAAGTTTAGAGTGAATTGGAAGGAGAGTGAGGGATTCAAAGGAACTTGAAGGATTGCTTAGGAAAGAGTTTAAGATAGGTTGTGTAGTTTATTTATTTTACTTTCTCTTGTCTAGTAAACTTTTATTCATATATAAATCCAAGTGTTGTTGTTTCTTCCCCTTGAGATCTGAGTAGTTTCCTTTGTCTTTCTCCCTGCAATGAGGAATAATTATGTGGAGGAATGTATTTTAGCAGAAGTGTTTTTAAAATTCCATAAATTATGATGATTCAAACTTTATGTTTTATTTACTTGTCAATCTGGTCAATTGATTTGTTAAAATTTGTTGTAAAATATAGTGACCCGAAATGGATTATGTTCCAACATAGGAAGAATCACATTTACCCCCATGGACGAGAATGTAGTTCTTGAGGTTAAGTGCAAATAAATAGAGAAATAAATTTTGATGGGTGTAAAATTAGAGATTTTAGGGTTATAGACTAAAATATCCAATTTGGTTCAGATGTTTGGAAACTAAAGCAAGATTTTAGCCCTCGGATGAAGGGAAGTGGGGACTTTAGAGTAAAA
Organism: Phalaenopsis hybrid cultivar; assembly: GCA_002079205.1. Taxonomy (NCBI): domain Eukaryota; kingdom Viridiplantae; phylum Streptophyta; class Magnoliopsida; order Asparagales; family Orchidaceae; genus Phalaenopsis; species Phalaenopsis hybrid cultivar. The sequence continues at coordinate 259,896 of JXCR01147580.1, forward strand.
GCTAGTATTTTCTTAGTCTAACCACGGGTTTAAGAACCAAACTCTAGATTAGCTAAAGTTCTTTAAGCACTTAACAGAGCGTAAAGAATAAAATTGCTTATATTTGGCACAATACCTTTAGTTATATTTTAAAAATTATTTTCCTACACTAATTATAAACTCATTACAAGGGAAAGAATGTTTTATACAAATTTGAACTTTTCATACATTATTAGCTTAAAGTAGTGGTAACTTTGCATTTTAAAACATTTTTAAATTGTGTTGCCTTTACATTTTGCATTTGCTTAGCATACTAGCATCCCTTTAATTTTGATAGGATTAGATATTCCACAAAAAACTTGCGATCATTTCCTATATAAGTTTTCAATAGTTAAAAGTAGGTTTTATTAAATTCAATTTTATAAGAGTTTTGGCTATCTCCGTGGGATCGATAGTGGAGTTTTTTAAGAAAATATCATATTAGTTGAAATGATACGTATACTTGCGTAGTACCTCTAGTGTGTAAATCATTTTTATCATCATTATATAATATTTAATTTTGCACACTAGAAGCTAAATATAATTGGGTCAAGTTTTTGGTCATATTTCTGAAGTTAAATAATTGTGTAATTGCGAGTCGGGTCAAGTTTTTGACGTCGTTGCTAGAGAATTGCAACAAAACCTTTTTGACTTAGGAAAATCTTAATTTTTAATAGTAAGAAAATTATAATGTTGTTTTTATATACGTGCTTATATTTAAAAATATAAAAAAGAGAGATATATTTACTATTTTAGTTAGTGTGTTTTGCTTGTTTTATTATTTATCTTTAAAAAGTGTATGTGTAGTGCAAGAATTGATGGTTTAATACCTTACAATTCTGAGTTAGAGCGAACTATTAAAAAAATTAGAAAACAAAAACAAATTCACAATTTCTAAGAAATGAAAAATATTATGCATAACAATTTTGAAAATCAAATTGATGATAATGTGTCAAAACTATTAAGAGATTATACTAACCCTATGGTAGATGAAATTCATTGAAGTATACAAACTCCTGTTATAGAAGCAACACATTTAAATTAAAACCTGTTATCATTCAGATGGTACAAAATAACCAATTTGGGGGAACTTCATCTGAAAATCCTAACTTACAACTTGTAAGTTTCTTAGAACTTTATGCTACATTTCAGTATAATGGTGTCGTTAATGATATGTTAGAATTTGGCTTTTTCCTTTTTCCTTAAGGGATATAGCTAAGAGGTTATTAAACTCTTTAGAACCTGGAACTATTAGAACCTAGAGTGACCTAGCACAAAAATTCTTTGCTAAGTATTTTCATCCATCAAAGACTGCTAAGCTTAGAAATGTTATTACATCTTTTTGTTAGTTTGAAGGGGAATCAATATACGAGGCTTGGGCGCACTTTAAAGAACTTCTTAGGAAGTGTCCACACCATTCTTTTTCTGATTGTTTAATAATTCAAAGATTTTATTATGGATTAGTAGGACCTCTTAGATCTATTATTGATGCTACTGTTGGTGGATCCTTAATGTCAAAACCTTTTGATGAAGCAAATTCTTTAATTAAGGAAATTGCTATGAATAATTTTCAAAGGCTTTCTAAACAGATAAATCCTAAAATAATAGCTAAAGTTCATGATTCTGACGTTATTTATATGTTAAAATCTTAAGAAGTTACAATATCAAGAAAGTTAGATCAATTGAAAATGAATTTATCTCAAACCCCTCAAGTGATTGAGGAAAATTTATTTGGACAAACGATTGATTCTGACATTCCTACATCTAAAACTTTGAATGCAATTAACAGTAAACATAATAACCCATATTCTAACTATTACAACCCATGTTGGAAAAACCACCCCAACTTTAATTGAAATAACAATTCTGGCAGTGCTAACCAGCAATGGGGAAATAATCAAGCAAACTGATTAGAAAACTTGAACAACCAGAGCAGTACTAACTATAGACCAACTTCTCCTCCTCCTAGATTTAATAAAAATTAACAAATTAATAAGAAGAAGTTGTTTATAGAAGAACTGGTGTTACACATGGTTAATCAATTACAAAGTTGATACACCAAAAATATATGCATTTTTAGACCCATATTTAATACTCATTTTTTGTGATATTGCACTTTAATGGAAGGTATTTTTCATATTTTCTTGCAGGTTGTTGAATTTAGGACTTGGAGCAAAAAGGAGGAAATTTGGAGTCAAAATGGAGAAGTTGAAAATTTGTTCGGCGCCGACGACGTCATTTGACAGAGAGCAGCAAATTAAATTGAAGAACACTAGCGCCAATGACGCCAATGTCGGTTCAGACCCTGTTTCTAGAAGATTCGATGAATTTGGACGCTTTTTGAAGAGTTTTTGGAGACACCTATTGGAGAACCGACTCTATGTTTTATTTGGGGCTGAAGTTGATCAGAAAAGGGGCTCCTTCTCGCTCCTTTTTTGCCATTCCTTGCCTCAATTCCTTCTCTTACATACCATACACTTTTCCATCTTCATTCCACCACCATTTTGGAGTCTATTAGTGATTTTTCTTTAAGAGTTTATAGTTTTTATGGTGAGATTAAGTGTGAATCTTTCTCTAAGAGTGTTGGAGAAGAAGAAAAGTGAGAGATTTCTTCTTTCTACATTTCCTAAGAAAGGCTACAAGGGATTTGATTTGAGAAAGAGTTTCAGATAAGTGTTGTTTGTTCTTTTATTAGTGTTGTGTGAACTTTCTTTTATATATGAAATTTGTATTTTGTTTTATCTTTCTCATGAAGTCTGAGTAGTTTCTTTTATCTTTCTCCCTACTCTGAGATATGGTGAAATGAAGAGAAAATATGGATGTGCCAATATTAAAATATAAAATAAATTGTGATGATTTTTCAACTCCGAACTTAATTTATCAATATTAAATTATAAAATAAATTGTGATGATTTTTCAACTCTGAACTTAATTTACTTTTTGATCTGGCTAATTAAATTGTTAAAATTTGTTGTGAAACATATGATCCGGGAAATGGAATATGAGTTCTACAACAGAGTGAGGATCACATTTGATTTCATGAAGGAGAATTTTGTTTTTTGGATTAAGTGCAAATAAATAGGGAAATATACATTGTTGGGTGTAGAATTGGAGATTTTAAGGTGACAGACTAAAATCCTCAATTTGGTCTTAGTGTTTAAGAATTAAAGCGAGAGTTAGCCTTCAAGGTGAAGGGAAGTGGGAGCTCTGGAGTGGGAGTCATTATCCTCCTAGCCTATCCATGAATTTAGGGACTAAACCCGACATTAGAGAATGATTTTCTATAACACTGTATCAGGGTAGAGAATTAAAACTGCTTCTATTTGTCACAATACATATTAAAACCATTTATCTCATCTCATTTTACCAAAATCTCATTATAGTGGGAAGATGTTTTTTCACATAAGAAATCTTCATTACATAAACATAGTTTAATAGTTTAGTAGTTACTGTTTAAACTTTGCATTTCAGATTTGCTAGTAGTTAAATAATTTAGTTCTGATAATATCTCAACATTCAAAATTAGTGACAGTAATTTCATTTTTCTTTTTGTGAATTTCCTAATTAATTTATCATTTTAAATTTAAACCTTCCCCGTGGGATAGATATTTGGGGCTTAAATAGAAAGTCATTTATTATTTGATAACAATATGTATACTTGCGTAAAATCAAGGAGCAACAAGCTTTTGGCACCGTTGTAAAGTGGAGTCAACTTTATCTATTTTGCACGACTATATTCTCGGGATCAAAAGTCAAGGAGCAACACTTAGAAATATGAAAAATCAACTAGGAAAAATTGCTAATGCCCTTAGTAATAGGCTTCAGGAAAACCTTCCTAGTAATACTGAAATTAATCTTAAAGACCAGAACAAAGAATAAATTAAAGATGTCTAATTAAGAAATGGAAGAAAATTGGAGACAAGAGTTCAAAAAGAGATTGAAGTTGAGAAAGAGAAAAAAGAAATTGAAAAGTCTATGAAGATATTCTTCAAGACCTAGAAAAACCTATTTCTTCAATGAAGATCAATTTAAAATGACCACCACCTCTATTTCCTTAGAGTCTTCGACAACAGAAATTGGATAAAAAATTTTCAAAGTTTCTGAAAATATTTAAGAAGTTAACTATTAATATTTCATTTATTAAAGCTCTGGAATAGATGCTAAGCTATGTAAAGTTTATGAAGGATATTTTTAATAAGAAGAGGAAGTTTATAGATAATTAGATCGTTGCCCTCAGTGAAGAGTGTAGCGCAATAAGTCAGAAGAAACTTCCGCAGAAATTAAAAGATCTTGGTAGCCTTACTATTTCATGTGCAATAGGAGACAGATTTTATGAGAAAACTCTATGTGATCTAGGGGCTTGCATTAACCTTATGCCTCTATCTATTTTTTGAAGGTTATGCTTAAGAGAGAATTATCCCACTTCTGTAACTCCTTAGTTAGCTAATTGATCAATTACTTACCCTAAAGGGATTACAAAATATGTGTTAGTAAAAGTGGATAAATTTATCTTTCCTGTTGATTTCACTGTATTAGATGTGAGGAAGATAAAGAAATCCCACTCTTTTTAAGGAGACCTTTTCTTGCTACTGGAAGAGCTATGATAGATGTGCAAAAATGTGAGTTACCATGAGAGTCAATAATCTGCAAGTGACATTTAATATATCAAAAGCAATGAAATATCTAGGGAAGGGAAGAGAGGATGAATCTTTTAGAATGAAACTTATCAATCAACCAAGTACTAACCTTTTCAAGGAATATTATGAAGATAAATTGGAACAACAGGAAATTAAGATTGATGAAGATATTGATCTGAATAATGAAAAGATTAATGAGGGTACAAATTATGTTCAGGAAAATTTTGAGTTGTTGGACATGAGTGAAAACAACAAATCTTTTAGTCCTTCAAAAAAACCGCCTGAACTAAGGATGAAAGTCTTACCTATGCATTTAAAGTATGTTTTTCTAGGAAACTCATCTACATTACCTGTTCTAATATCCTTAAACCTGACTGAAGATCAAAAATATAAATTAATGGAAATTTTAAAATTATAAGAATGCTTTTGGATGGATGATAGCTAATATTACAGGAATCACTCCTTCAATTTGTATGCACAAAATTTTAATGTAAGAGAATTATATGTTGAGGGCTGATCGTTAAAGGAGACTGAACTCTATAATGAAAGAAATTGTTAATAAAGAAATTATAAAGTGGCTAGATGCTGGAATTATTTATTTTATTTCACATAGTGCTTGGGTTAGTCTTATCCACTGTGTTCCTAATAAAGGGGAAGTGATTGTATCTATTAATGAAAATAATGAATTAATATCTACTCAACAAGTCACTGGGTGACGAATCTGCATTAACTATAGAAAATTAAATGTCGTCATAAGGAAAAATCACTTTCCTTTACCATTTTTTGTTCAAATGTTGATAGGATAGCGGGGCACATATATTTTTGTTTTTTGGATGTATATACTAGTTATCACCAAAATTTTATAGCTCCTGAGGATTAAGAAAAAAACACATTCACGAGTCCTTACAGGACTTTTTCTTCTAGACGGATGCCCCCTTTGGATTATGTAATGCACCTACAAATTTTCAAAGATTTATTATGTCCATTTTTTGTGATTTAATTGAGAAAGGAATGGAAGTTTTTATGGATTACTTTTCAGTGTTTGGTTCTTCATTTAAATCATTTATTAAAAGTACTAAAAAATTGCTAAGAGACAAATTTAGTTCTCAATTGGGATAAATTTTAATTTATGGTTGCAAGAGGAATTGTAATTGGACATAAAATTTATGAAAATGGTATGGAAGTAGATTTAACAAAAATTTAAGTTATTGTTAAACTACCTCCTCCAACTACAGTGAAAGAAGTAAGGAGTTTTTTAGGACATGTTGTTTTCTACAGGTGATACATCCAAGGTTTTTCAAAAATTACTAAGCCTCTATGTCAACTTTTAGAAAAAATGCATTATTTAATTTTAAACAGGAGCGCCTAAATGCCTTCAAGTTATTAAAAGAAAAATTAATCGCTGCTGATCCCGATATTCTTTTTTATATGTAGAATTTAATAAGTTGACACCACTACTTGAAGATTTTAATCCCCGGTAATGACACCGAAAACTTGATCCAAAGAAAAGTAAGATTTTAATTATATTTCTAGGGATTCTACGCAAGTATACATATCGTTATCAAGTAATATAAAACTTTCTGATTAAGCCTTAAATATCGATCCAAAGGAGATCAAGGTTAATCACGGCGACTTTCAAGAGAAATTCTAGTTTAGAATAACACGCCCTAGCTTGGAAGGTAGATAAAAGTTTGGTTTTGAATTTATCCTACAATTATCACTACAATACTACTTCTACTTATAAATTAAAATACTTAGTGAAAATCAGAAAGTGTGGTTTTTAATATATTAAAAGTACTCTTTCTCATGCAATAAAAGTATTGACATGTGTAAAAGTAAAACAAGTAGTGAGAGAGATTGTGACAAATAGGAGCAATTATATTTTTTACCCTTACTAGATATGTTATGAAGAACGTTGGTTAATCTAAAGTTTGAATAGTTTTGAAGATGGGCTAGGCAGGGAAGATACTAGCTCTCACTCTAGAGTTCCCTCTTATCCCTCCACCTGGAGGCTAACATCTCGCATCAAAACCTAAAATAATAGATCAAACTAGGGGTTTTAGCCTGTCACTCTAAAGTCCTATAATTCTACACCCTTTAAAAATTATTTCCCTATTTATTTGCACTTAATTATATGGACTACATTCTCATCCATGCAATCTCATGTTATTCTACCACAATTGATTGAGACAATACCATCCCGGATATTACATGTTCTCACAACAGATTTTAACATGAAAGTTGATCAAGTTTACATTTAAATGAAGAAAAAAATAAAATCATCCCAATATATTCTCACACTACTCGATTATATATCCTACACATGCATACTAATTTATTATAAGAGGGAAGAGTAAAGAAAATTACTCACTACACTTGGAGAAACAACAAGAACTTTTCATTGAACAAAACTTTGAAAACATACAAGCAAAGTACTAAATTCAAATCAAAATACAATGAAAATACTTATCTCTGATAGAAATAAAACTCTCCTTGTAAAGAAAAAACAATCTCCTTACAATCCTCTCCAAGAACAAAGTGAAAAGAAAAGAAGAAATCTCTCACTCTCTCTCTCTCTCTCACCTTGCTACCCCGCTTAGGGCTCACACCCAAGCATTATTCTCTTATTCTCCAAGTATTCTTCTCCTCTTTCAATTAATTCAAGAGTCTAAGAGTTGTTTTAAAAACATTTCCAAGCCTTTTTTTATAATTTCCCAAGAAATGCTTAAGTGTCTCTTCAAAACTGTCCAGATTCAATGAATCTTCCAAATGGTGCCTGAAGTGTCTCTTCAAAACTCCATATAACCACCACAAATTCTTATAGAAAGTCCCTTTTATCATTTCCAATGAATTTCCCAAGAGATTCACAAAGCACCGCTTCAAAAATCGTCCAAATCCGACGTATATTCTAGAAGATATGTTAAAAACCGTCGCCGGCGCCAAAGCGCCAATTTTTGGGCGCTTAAGCGCCCCCCTCTCTGTATGGTGGTGCCTAAGCACCATTTTGGGCACTTAAATGCCAAGCACAGGCACTTAAGTGTCTGGTTTAGGTCTCCTTGGCTCCGGTGTGCCCAGGTTCGACCCGATTTGCTCCGATTTGCTCCGTTTTAGTCCATTTTTGTTCCTTTTGCTCCAATCACTCCAAATTCTTCAATTTGATGTACCTACAACCAAAAACACCAGAAAATATACCTTTAAAGAGAAATATCATTATAAAATAAAGCATGAAAATAATACATTTTTAGGCGTATCAAAATCTTCTAAACTTAAACATTACTTGTCCTCAAGTAATACTACATTTTTAAAATAATTTATGTAGATTGGGGTTAATGGGTCATCCATTAGAATTTTTAAAATTTTATTCTAAAAATGTGATAGTTCAAATTATAAGGACTTCTAGTGAATCAGCCTAGCCCAGGGTCTAAAATATTTACCATCAAACTTGGAAATTTGTTTTCCTATCTAGTTCAAAAATATATGCAGATTTTTCAAATTTCAGATCCTATGAACTTTACTTTTTAGACATAAGAATTCTCTTAAAAATAATTTTTACCAATATAAGTATAAAAGGCAAGCTTAGGATTGCTCTAAGTTCCTTACTCTAGAAACCAATTTTTGATTAGGACTTCTCCTCAAGCTTCTCCTCACTTCTTTTTTTTTCAAGATCTTTTTGATCCATTATTTTTTTTTCTTATTTTTTTTTCGGGATCTTTTTGATCCATTATTTTTTTTTCTTCTTTTTTTTTGTATGTGATGATTACTATATCTAGAGAAGTCCTTAAATAATTTTGAATTCCACTATCCTCTTCTAAAGTTAAAACTTATTACTTTCCTTCACTTGAAAAGAAGTATATTTTTTTTAAAAAAAATACTTTCTAAGAGAGCCTTAAATGTTTGAAAATAAGAATTCTAAGAATCCTTAATTTTTCAAAAAAATACAATTTTTCCACTAAATATAGTTATTCATTTTCCCAAGTTCTCAACTAAATATCCTTAACTCTAGGTTCACCCTTTTCACTAAAAATATCAACTAAGTTTTCTTACTCCATTTCTATATTTAAAATTTTAACATCCTTAAGATGACTCCACATAACAATAATCATTAGAAATAAAATAAAAATTTATTTGTAATAATTTTGAAAACAAGTAAGGTTTAAATTTGAAACATTTTTCTTTCCCCCCAAACTTAAGCTCAAACATGTGTATCAATGAAGTACAAAAATATGCGGCAGGGAAATATCATTTTTGCAATTTACTACACATCCTACAAAAATATCAACAAATAACACATGGAGAATATTGCGGTAGAAAGTAAATCTAGCCTAAGCATGCCTGACATAACACTATAAAAGAACAAGTACACATTGAAGATTAAACAGTAACACATTTTAAACTTCATAAAGGAATTGTTGGATGCTAATAAGTTTAAAAGATTGAGATAAGTTTTTCCATCTATAAAGACTTGTTTAACTTGACTTACAAACATAGACACACAAAATCCAATACATAGACTTACAGATTCATAAACAAACAACGACTCAGGTTAATTTGATCTCCCTTCTACTCACATTTCCTCTCCTTACTTTCAATTTCTAACGGGAGAAACTACTCTAATAAAGTGGGTGTATTATAAAACCTTGTATCATTATCATCCATGGACTAGAACTACTTCATGTGTTACCAATTTCAGGGTTACTCCAAGTCTAAGGCATACACAATCTGGTAAATATAGTGTAGTTCATCCAGATGTTGTTCACTAAGTAAGTTCATGACCTTACCTGGTGAAGAAAAAGTCAGATAAAGAAGTAATAGAGTTTACATGGAGTGTCTCAAGTCCAAACACTACATGATTCAAGGTAATGCTCAGCTCCGGTTAAGAACTAAGTCGTAACAGACTCATCAACCTGCTACTACCAGAAATCATATACAAATCTAGTCATGATGAAGGAATAACCTCACAACATTAATACAATCCACTCTTACACATCAAACACAGATTAAAGTCCAACATCTCACTATTATCCAATCCAAGATAATAACAATCACAATAAACAAATAACAAAGATAACCATGGGTTGCCTCCCACAAAGCACTTGGCATAACATCGATGACCCGATGTATCCAATTTTTACTCTAGTTGCCCCAACATTAGAATCTCATTCATTTTGTCTGTATACCATGGAATATTCCATTTGGTGATTTTGAATAACTCTTTCTTAGGAGATCTTTTATAGATTTCATCATTCAATTTAGGTTCTTGTGATTGAGTCAAATTTGAAGATATAAAGACTTGTAGTGTAGATGAATTCCCTAAATAGGTAGGCCTTAAAATTGTATTGGGTACTGATACACCGAATATATATGCATTTTTAGACCCATATTTTATACTTATTTTTGCTGATATTGCATCTTAATGGAAGGTATTTTGATGTTTTCTTGCAGGTTTTTGATTTTTAGGACTTAAAGCAAAAAGGAAGCAAAAAGGATGGAATTTGGAGTCAAAATGACATTTTTGAAGAAGTACTCAATGCCGACCGAGCCAAGGGCAGCGCCAGCCGTGCAAAACAATAGAACATCTGAAATTTTTACTCAGCGCCGACAGCGCCAGAACTAGCGTCGATGGTGCCAAAGGCGGTTCAGCCCTCGTTTCTAGAAGGTTTGATGTATTTGGACGATTTTTGAAGATTTTTTTGAGGTACCTCTTGGAGAACCGACCTTGGGCTTTATATGGGGCCAAAATTCATCACAAAAGTGACTCCTTTTCACTCCAAGACATTCCACCATGCTCCATTTTTGTCATTCTTCATAATCCATCTTTATTCCACCACCTATTGGAGTCCATTAGTAATTTTTCTTTTATATTTTAGAGTTTGTGTGGTGATATTTACTGTGAAATTTTCTGTAAGAGTGTTGGAGAAGAAGAAAAGTGAAAGATATCTTCTTCCTGCATTTTTAAGGAAAGGCTATAAGGGATTCGCTTTGAGAAAGAGTTTCAGATAAGTGTTGTTTGTTCTTATATTAGTGTTGTGTGAACTTTCTTTTATATATGAAATTTGTATTTTGTTTTATCTTTCTCATGAAGTCTGAGTAGTTCACTCTATCTTTCTCCCTACTCTGAGATATGGTGAAATGAAGAGATAACATGATGTGCCAATATTAAAATATAAAATAAATTATGATGAATTTTCAACTCCAAACTTAATTTACATTTTGATCTGGCCAATCGAATTGTTAAAATATGTTGTGAAACATATGATCCGGGAATTGGAGTATGAGTTTTACAACAGAGTGAGGATCACATTTGATTTCATGGAGGAGAAATTTGTTCATGGAATTAAGTGCAAAAAATATTCTTTGTTAGGTGTGGAGAAGAAATTTGTTCATGGATTTAAGTGCAAATAAATAGGGAAATATTCTTTGTTGGGTGTAGAATTTGAGAATCTTTAGGGAAACAGACTAAAATCCCCAATTCGGTCTTAGTGTTTAAAAACTAAAGTGAGAGTTAGCCTTCAGGGAAGGAAAGTGGGAGCTCTGGAGTGGGAGCCGATATCCTTCTAACCTAGCCATGGATTTAGGGACTATACCTAGGATTAGCTAATGATTTTCTATGCACTGTATCAGGGTAGAGAATTATAATTGATCCTATTTAGCACAATACATATTATAAACATTTATCTCATATCATTGTAGTAGGAAGGATGTTTTTTCACATAAGAAATCTTCATTACATAAACATATTTAGTAGATTAGTATTTACTTTTTAAGCTTTGCATTTATGTTTTGTTATTAGTTAAGTACTTTAGTTTGATAACATCTCAACATTCAAAATTAGTGACAGAGATTTCGTTTGATTTTCTATAAATTTCCTAGTATAACTTATAATTATCAATTTACACCTTCCCTGTGGGATCAATATTTGGGGCTTAAATATAAAGTCCTTTATTACTCGATAACGATACGTATACTTGCATAGAATCTCATTATTCGCTGTAATGGTGTCAACTTCATAAATCCTTACATATAAAAAATCGGGATCAGGTACATTCATCTTAAGTTCATAAGATTTTTCAAAAGATGGAATTAAAATTTTACTATTTTCAGTAACGTCCATCATTTCACACCTCTTTTGAACATGCATACAGTCTTCTTTAAACAACATTTTCAACTCAACATGAAAGTCCATTTTGATCTCATATGTTAACTTACTCTCATAACTTTCTTGGAATATGTCTTTACTTAGATAATCAATTTCATCGATCTAAAAACAATCATCATCTTCTCTCAGCTGGATACTTCATAGCCTTTAAAACATCAAAAGTGGCTTCATGGTTATTAATATTCATAGCCAACTCTCCTTTTTGTGCATCTATCATAGCTTGTCCAGAAATAAGAAAAGGTCTCCACAAAATAATTAGATTTTCTTTATCTTTCTCCATATCTAATACAATAAAGTCCATAGGAAAGATAAATTTATCCACTTTAAAAAACACATCTTCTATAACCCCTTTTGAATAAATGATAGATCAATCAGCTAACTGAAGGGTTACAATAGTGGGAGAAATCTCGGCTAAACCTAGCATTCTAAATATTGATAGAGGCATCACATTAATGCTCGATCCTAAATTGCATAAAGCTTTTCCACACAATCATTCTCTAATTGCACAAGGAACTGTTAAGCTACAAGGATCTTTAAGTTTCTAAGGAAGCTTTTTCTGAAGTATAGCGCTACACTCCTCACTTAGTACAACTGTCTCGTAATCCCCAAACTTCCTTTTCTTGTTTAATATCTCCTTCATAAACTTTGCATAACTTAGAATTTGTTCCAAAGCTTTAGCAAAAGAAATATTTCATGTTAACTTCTTAAGTACTTCCATGAACTTTGAAAATTGTTTATCCAATTCATACTGTCTAAGTTTTTTAGGAAATGGAGGTGGTGATCTTTCTAAATTGATTTTAGTTGGAGATATTAATTTTTCTAGATCCTTAGAAACATGTTCTTTAGGTCTTTTAGTTTCCTTTATTTCTCTCACAACTTCTTTCTCTTTTCTAACCACACCCTCTATCTCTCTTCCACTTCTTAATTGGACAACATCTATTTGTTCATCATTTTCTCTTTAGGGTTGATCTCAGTGTTGCTAGGAAATGTTCCTTGGGTTCTATTGCTAAGTGAATTAGCAATTTGTCCAAGTTGATTCTCTATGTTTCTAATCGAAGCATTTTAACTTTGCAACTGGTTTCCCATTTGCAATACCACTTCTTCTATAAACATCTTCTTATCCTCAAATTGTTGATCATTATTAGAGTTTGGTGGATATGAAGGTCTATAGTTTGTGTTCCCCTGATTATTCCAACTTTCATTAGGATTTGCATGATTATTTTCCCATTGTTGGTTTTCACTCCAAATAGTATGATACCAGTTAAAATTAGGATGCTTCTTCCAACTTGAGCTGTAAAAGTTAGAATACAGGTTGTTTATGGTATTTAAAGTTTCAAATGATAAGTTATAATCAATCATATGCCCTAATGAACTTTCCTCACTTACTGAAGTGAATTGAGGTTGTTTCATTCCAAGTTGATCCAACTTCCTTAATATTGTAGCAACCTGAGATGCAAGAATTGCAAATGCATATGTATCATGAACATTGGCTATCTTTTTAGGATTTTTCCTTGCAGAGGGCCATTGAAATTCATTTGTAGTCATTTCTTGAATTAACGCATATGCTACATTAAATGGTTTTGACATTAATGATCCACCAACGACAACATCAATTGTAGACCTAAGGGATCCTACTAACCCATTGTAAAAATTTTCAATGATTAACCAATCGAGTAGAGCAAGGTGTGGACACTTACGTAGGAGTTCCTTAAATATTTCCCAGGTATCGTATATTGATTCCCCTTTATACTGACAAAATGAGATAATATCATTTCTATGTTTAGTAGTCCTTGCAGGTAGAAAATAATTAGCTAAGAATTTCTGAGTTAACTCCTCCCAATTCTTAATAGAGTCAGCTGTTAATGAGTATAACCACATTTTAGCTTTATCCCTTAGTGAGAAAGGAAAAAGTTTTAGTATAACAGCATCGTCTGACATGCCGTTATAACAAAATGTCATTTGTCGTAGGATTTACATAATCCCTCAATGATTTATGATGATTTTCTAAGTTATTATTTTGAATGTTTTCCATTTCCATTTCTAATTTTTCAAGTCCTTTCTGTTTTTTTATTTTTTTCCTTTTTTCTAACTCAGTATCATAAGACACAACTCTTACAAATCCTTTATTTCGCATACGCAACACAACAAATAATGCATTAATAATTAAATAAATGAAATAAAAAATATATTCAACACTATAAAACATTTTTACAAATACCTTGTTTTTCACACAAACAATTTTTTTCACAACACTTTTCATACAAAAAACACTTTTCACACAAAAATAGTTTCCAAGTCTAAGACTAATTACTTCAACTAAAATTTTCCTAAAAGTCAAGATCAACTGTTGCGATCCCCGACAACGGCGCCAAAAACTTGATCTCGATATTCTTTTTTATATGTAGAATTTAAGAAGTTGACACCACTACTTAGGATTTTAATCCCTGGTAAAGACACTGAAAACTTGATCCCAAGAAAAGTAAGATTTCAATTATATTTCTAGAGATTCTACGCAAGTACACATATCGTTATCAAGTAATATAAGGCTTTCTGATTAAGCCCCGAATATCGATCCCACGGAGATCAAGGTTAATCACGGCGACTTTTAAGAGAAATTCTAGTTTAAAATAACACGCCCTAGCTTGGAAGGTAGATAAAAGTTTGGTTTTGATTTTATCCTACACTTATCACTACAATACTACTTCTACTTCTAAATTAAAATACTTAGTGAAAATTGGAAAGTAGGGTTTTTAATATATTAAAAGTACTCTTCCTCATGCAATGAAAGTTGTGAGATGTGTAAAAGTAAAACAAGTAGTGAGAGAGATTGTGACAAATATGAGCAATTATATTCTTTACCCTTACTACAGATGTTATGAAGAACATTGGTTAATCTAAAGTTTGAATAGTTTTGAAGACAGGCAATGCAGGGAAGATACTAGCTCTCACTCTAGAGTTCTGACCAGAGGAAAATAAGTTGAGATTTTCATACCTATTTCATACTATTTTTTAATGATATTGCACTTTAAAGAAAAGGTATTNTTAAGAAATATTTATATGGTAAAGAAATGTTTTGAGTTTCAAATTTAGGGAAAAAAAAAGTGAAGTTCAAAATCATTACAGGCTATCCAGATATAGTAATCCTCACTTGAAAATGGAAAAAGAAAGAATTGAAAACAATCCCTGAAAAGAAAAGAAAAATATATATAGGATTGAAAGCAATCCAAATGAAAAGAAAAGAGAAAAGAAAGAAAATTATTATGGAAGTGAGGAGAAGCTTGAGGATATGTTTAATCAAAAATTGGCTTCACTGGACCTACCTAAAGGGAAAACTTAAATACATTTCTGAACTTATATGGAATTAGATCTTTTACTAGTGGAGTTCTCATGAAGTTCCTATCTCTTAAATATTCTAAGTGACTTAATATTACAACATATAGTCATTCTTGAAATAAATAGAAGACTAAGACTCTTAAACTTGATGACTAGATAATCTTGTGGCTAAAGAGATAATTTAATTACTTTAATTTTTTTCTGAAAATCTCACTATGATATTTATTTAAGACAAACGCATAGTATTTCTAAATTAAAACTTTACTACATTAGATCATAACCTTTATATAGTACTAAAACTACTTGAGGACAAGTAATAGTTAAGTTTGAGGGATTTTGACCAGAGGAAAATATGTTGAGATTTTCATACCTATTTTATATTGTTTTCTATGATATTGCACTTTAAAGAAAGGTATTTTTGATATTTTGTTGCAGGAATGATGAATTAGGGTAAATTTGGAGCAAACGATGCAAAAATGAGCGAATTTGGAGCGAAAAGGACCAAAATGTGAAGATTTGAACTAGCAAACAAAATGAGTGAATTAAAAAATGACCAAAATGTGGAGATTTGAACTAGGGCACCGACGGCGCCCTCGACGCCGCCGACGACGTGTTTTTCCCGAGGTTACAGGACAAAATTCTTCGCAAGTCTGCCGACGGCACCCTCAAGGCCGCCGACGGCAAGCTCGGCGGTTATGCCTACTCAAGCTTTGAATAAGGCCAAATTTTGAAGGGATGCTTAGGCAACTCTTGGGNTGCGATTAAAGTATTGCTTTTCTAAAATCTTAGTTTGCAGTTCTAAACCACTCCCTGTGGGATCGATATCTAGGACTCCATTAGAGCCCTATATTACTTGAGCGATACGTATACTTGCATTGATAAGTGTGACTTTACAATTATTCAATATTTATTACGACCATATTTACCTTATATTTTTAGGTATATATAAAGTCGTCGGTCATGTTTTTGGCACCGTTTTCGGGGAGTGAGTGAGTGAGTGAGTGAGAAAACAAAAATCACAATTAGAGTAACAGAGAAATTAGGATTATTAGAAAATTTTTACTTGAATTGCAACTTATTTTTATATTTAGTTAAATATATTACTGTGTACTGATTTCAAATTGCATGCGTAAATTTGGACCTGAAAATCTTATACCCTACGATTCGAAATTAGAACACACTGTTAGAAGGATTAGAAGATTAAGAAGAGAACCTAAAAATTCTGATACAATGGAAAACAACATGAACAATCNATGGGTGCTGAAGTGTAGATGTTAGCCCTCAGGCGAGGGGAACGTGGGAGCTCCGAAGTGAGATCCGGTATCCTCCCAGCCTAGCTGTAGATTCAGTAACCAAGCATAGGATTAGTCAATGTTCTTTATATGGTATCCTCCCAGCCTAGCTGTAGATTCAGTAAACAAACGTAGGATTAGTCAATGTTCTTTATGCCT
>JXCR01147580.1:287875-315149 GCA_002079205.1 Phalaenopsis hybrid cultivar
AAAGTAAATGGACATAGATTAAAACCATATTATGAGGGTAAAAGACCAAATTTTAAAGAGGTTTTAATGATCAGTCAACCTGAGTGACACCTGAATAGGTCGAGCTGATGACGTTAAACCAAGCACTTTATGGGAGGAAACCCATATGTATCTTTACTTTTATTGCTATTATTGTAGTTTTTATTTGAAATTATTGTTAGTATGTGGAATTATTAAGCTCTACTACTCTTATTTACCCTTGAAATATCTTAAAAATGGGATCCATAGAGAAATATTGGAGCTCATTCGGACCAGAGCGAAACTGTGAAAATTTTGCCTTGGGCGCCGACGGCGCCCTCGATGCCNCTACTTTGTTGAGAATTACACAGCCCTCTCGGGTCTTAATGCAATTACAACGAATTTTAACACCACAACAGGTCTTTATTGTAATGTAAATAAAGTGAAAGTAAAAACTATCACATTAATAATTAAATCTGCTTCTAACATGCATCACTCAATCCTAAACATGAATTCTACTCATTACAAAAGAAAAGTAAAATGAAAAAAATGACATAATCTTCTCATACCATTATTTCCAAACAAGAAGAGAGAGTAAGAGAAACACATCACAAAACACGACGAAAACACAACGGAAAATTTCATTTCATCAAAGCAAATCCACTAGATAAGTGTTTACAAAATCACAAGATAATGAAGAACACAATACTTAGCTTTTTCCTTTTGAAGTAAAGAAGAAAATCTCTTCCACAAAGTCTCCCGCCGATCCATGCAATGCTAGAACATCTCCTTGCAATTTCTCTCAAAATATCCTCTTCAATCTCTCCAAAAGGGTAGAAATCTACATTTCTACTCCTATTCTAAAAACCCTAAACTTTCTCCACACTATTCCTAACATTTCTCTCATATAAAATCCCCTCTTTTCTAACCTAAATTCGTTCTTTTAAAGTGTAGGGATGAAGTTTGAAGAGTTTCCACAAGAATCCTTTCAANACGCCGTTTTGGCGCCGTCGGCGAGCAGACTGCGCAACTCCACTGTTTCGTTCTGTTTGACTTCGTTTTAGCTCTGTTTCGCCTCATTTCAATTGCGTTGTGTTCCTAACAGATAACCCTACAAAATAAGCATGAAAACAACCTTCCTTTAAAGTGTAATCTTATTAAAAAATATGCAAGAAGTGTAAAAGAGATTAAGCATCAAAAGACTTATCGAAAGGTGACAGGGCAAAATNGTTGAATTTCGGCCCATAATCGCCAAAAGTCGATCCATAGTCGTCCCGGGTGCCGTCGGCGGGCTCGAGGGCGCTGTCGGCGAGCTTTTCTGTCATTTTTTGATCTTCTCGGGTAAATCTTACCGTCAGCACCGTTTTGGGCACCGTCGGCACCGTTCTGAGCGCCGTCGGCGAGCAGATTGCGCAGCTCCACCGTTTTGCTCCGTTTGGCTCCATTTTGCCCCATTTCAGTTGTGTTGTGTTCCTAACAGATAGCCCTACAAAATAAGCATGAAATAACCTTCCTTTAAAGTGTAATCTCATTCAAAAATATGCAAGAAGTGTAAAAGAGATTAAGGAAAACAACATTCCTTTAAAGTGTAATCTCATTAAAAAATATGCAAGAAGTGTAAAAGAGATTAAGCATGAAAAGACTTATCAAAAGGTGACAGGGCAAAATTTCATTTCTTGCTTGTTTTTGCTCCAAATTGCACCGTTTTTGTTTCTTTTTATCCAAAAGTTCATAATTCATCATACCTGCAACAAAACATCAAAAATAACCTTCTTTAAAGTGCAATATCATCACAATCAGTGTAAAATAGGTATGAAAATCTCAACATATTTTCCTTTAGTCAGAAAGATCACTACCCTTTACCCTTTTTAGATCAGATAGTAGATAGACCTGCTAGGCACAAATATATTTATTTTTTAGATGGATATACTGGTTACCATCAAATTCCTACTGCTGCTGAGGATCAAGAAAAGACAACATTTACTAGTCCTTTTTGGAACTTTTACTTTTCGAAGAATGCCTTTCGGATTATGTAATGCACCTGCAAAATTCCAGAGATGTATGATGTCCATATTTANGATTTCTTGCTCGTTTTTGCTCCAAATTGCACCATTTTTGTTTCTTTTTCTACAAAAGTCCATAATTCATCATACCTACAACAAAACATAAAAAATATCCTTCTTTAAAGTGCAATATCATCAAAATTAGTATAAAATAGGTATGAAAATTTCAACATATTTTCCTTTGGTCAGTAGCTCATCCATGATAGATCTTTGTAACTCCTCAGAGGCCATTTAGAATTTTGTTTTTTATTTTTTCTATAATTTTGTTTTAATTTGAAATAAAATGTAATTTGTATCTTAAGAAAAATATTTATGTTAATTACATGGATAATTTAGATCAGGAAGATTTACCTACATGCCTCTCAATTCATATGTATTTACATTTCTAACTCCCTTTTTTTTTTCTCACACTAAAAAATGAACTCAAATTGCATATTTAAGGCCTTGAATTCAAGATCTCTTGGTTGAAACACAAATGTTTGAACTACTAAGCCAAGATAGTTCGTATTATCTGACACCTAAAATTCAATCTTTACATATGTGACCGTTTTATCTGTGCATGAAAAGACGTATTTTACTTTTAAAAATTAAAATGTTGCTATTTTAGATGTGAATGGTAAAATTTTTGTTTTAAATATGTAAACACATAGGAATTCAGTGGTATTTATGTAAATGTACCTTTCAATTATTGCCTTTTGGAAGAAGATAACCTCACTACCCTTATATTTGAACAAATCTAATTCAATATCAGATCCATTATTGGATGTTTTATTTAATTATATAAGATCAAGCAATTACTATTAATCAACTAACATTATATTCATTAAATAAATAAATTAAAAAAAAAATTGGAAAATAATAAATCTTGACATTAAAAAAATAAAAATCATATCAAGATTTTCAATAATTATATAAATATAAACTAAGTTGTATTTGATTTAAAATGACATGAAAATATCATAAAATGGTATTAATAGCTATTTGAAGAATTATTAATTTTTTTATTTATTTAAAAAATATTTATAAATCCAAATATTATAAATGAACTTCAAATTCATTTTAGTTTAATTTTAACCTCTTGAGGCCATTCAAACCTAAATGACTTTTATCAACATTTAGGAATCCTAAGATTAATTAATTCTAGGTTACCTTAGTTAACTTGAGTTGTTTTAAACAACCTTGTTTATCCTAAATGTCCTTAGATAGCCTCAGTAGTCTTAGAAGTGCTCGAATGCATTCTAAGATAAACATAGATTGCACCTTTAGTATACATTCACTTTAGGCCAATCACGGTTAATTCTAATTTAAATTTGAATAATTTGAAAACTAAGTAAGCTCTAGAACTAAACTAAATCAATCCCATACAAACCTAATTGGTATGAGCATCTTAATTTTCTAGGTGTTGATATTCATTTCTCTATTCTGCTTTAGTCTAATTTTGACTTTGGGTGACCACAGTTGAAATAGCCTTGATGACCAAAGCTTAATTTTGGTTGACTCGCTTGTATTTCCTGCACCACCTTAGAATATGGCCTACCCAAATTAATCTTAACCTCCCTTTTACATTTCACTCTTATCTTTGATGACATGTATTCTCTTACAAACCCCTAAGAATCTTTAGTGTTTCCTTAATCATCGTTGTTCAGTCCAACTAAATCCTGCGTGATGACTGATATTCCTTCTTAGAGCTAGTTGATGTTAGCTGATGATCTTATCTAATTTTATGGTTATGTAACCTGATCCCAACTGTCTATATGCAACAATTTAACATTGACTTTGATGATCTTTTTCACTTATGATATCTTACTTTTCAACAGAACCAAAAAATTGATCTTAGAAAAAATAAGAATTTCACTTTTTAATTTATATATATATTTGGATCTACACAAGTATACGTATCGTTATCAAGTAATATAAGACTTTTTTATTAAGACCTGAATATCGAACCCACAAGGAANCCTTGGAATTGATCGAAAATGCAAAAATCCAGAATTTGGAAAAAATCAGTAGAGCCCGCCGACGGTGGATTTTTCCCGAGACTTAGGATTTAATTCCAATAGAGCACACTAACGGCGCCATCGACCCCGCCGACGGTGAGCTCACAAAAAAACACCTTTAACCGTGATTTTGACCAGTCAACTGCCACTATTCATCATCCCCTTCTTCCTAAAAATGTCATTTTCGAACCAGGGCTTGAAAGATCTTGGATTGGGAGGCGATTTCAAGGCTTTTTGATACCGGATTTGATCATCTCTAGGTAAGAGATTCACTCCAAACTAAAAATATTTGGTTTTCACCATGGATTTCTTCCACATTGAGGAGATCCAAAAAATTTGAGAATGTGTAGAAAATTTGGGAAGAAATTCATGGATCTTAATGTTGAACTCTTAGAATTACTATTGGAAGCCATTATTTGCATATTTGAAGTAATTTTTGGATTTTTTCTATAATTTGATTAGATTGAAATGACTCCACGACAAAAGAGACGTGTTGAGTTTGACGAGTCTCGCTTCGTCAATGTGATGGCTCAAACAAGATTTACTTCAGTATTTAAAGGAAAAAAGTGTATACAAGATCGAGTTTTTGAAAGTCCGGGAGGAGAGATTGAATGAGTTATTGCCAAGCGGAGGTAGGAAAAATTTTGTTACACCACCAACAAAGCTGATGCGAATGTGGTGAAGGGGTTCTACGCCAATGTAATATAATCTGAAGATGGAATCGTTCAAGTGCGTGGATTTCCTGTTGAATTTACTGCCACCCGCATCAACACTTTTTATGAAGTCTCGGACACTTATAGCTGCCAATATGATTCCTTTAGTACAATGGAAGGCCCCCTCAATGATGTGATCAATTTTCTCCCTGATGGGAAAGGAACATGGAAGATAAAGCAACGAGAACGGGTAATTTTTTCTTCTTCCATGTTGAATGTCACCTCTAAGGCTTGGCACTATTTAATTTCCTCTACTCTGTTACCGACCTATCACCATAGTGAGTTAACTAGAGATAGAGCTTTTCTGAATTTCTGTATTCAGAATAATAGAACTATAAATATGGGGAGACTAATTTTTAAGAACATATTGACTACGACGAGGAGTGAGACTAGTGGAGGTCTAGGACATCCTGGACTTATTTATCTAATTTGCAAACTTTCTGGAGTGGAATTTGGAGATGATGAATGGGTTTACCCTATGAAACCCATTAGTAAGGCTAATTTGAAGACTTATGNGTCTTTCTTTTTATCATGAATCAGTAATAAGTATAGGAATTTTGTTGTGGAAACATGCAAATTGTGTTGTGTCAAATGCGAGCAATAATGTTCTTTACCATTACTAAAGATGTTATAAAGAATATTAGCTAATTTAAAGTTTGAATAGTTCTGAAGACCGACTAGGCATGGAAGATATCCGCTCTCACTCTAGAGTTCCCTCGATTCCCTCCACCTGGGGGCTAACATCTCGTATCAGAACCAAAGCAATAAACCAAGTTGGGGGCTTTAACCTGTCACTTTAAAGTCCTCTAACTCTACACCCTTCAAAATTATTTCTCTATTTATTTTCACTTAATCATATGAATTACATTCTCATTTATACAACCTCATGTGATTCTTCTATTTCCCTATTTATTTGCACTCAATCATATGAACTACATTCTTACTCATACAACCTCATGTGATTCTTTATCTATTTGCACTAAATCATATGAATTACATTCGCATTCATACAACCTCATGTGATTCTTTCTAATTGTTGATTGAGACAATACCAGCCCGGTTCTTACAAGTTCTCACAACAAATTTTAACATCTGGATAGGCCAAATCAAGAAGTAAATGAAGTACATGGATAAAAGTTATCACAACTTCTTCCAACATTAAAGATCAATACTTTCCACAACTTCCATCTAAACTTTATTTACTTATCGTTTTAAGGAGAAAGATAAAGAAAAATACTCAGAAACCATGGATAAAACAAAATCACACTTTAGTTTAAAAGTATATATCATTGTCAAACTAACAAGAAGTCTCGATTAAAATCAAAAGTAGGTTAAAAATAAAGATAAAAACTTATCTCAAATCCTCCACCAAACTCTTGAAGTTCCTTTGAATCTCTTCTTTTTTACAATACTCTTTACTCTCACAATAAAACTAAAAATAAAAAGGATAAAGTAAACTTGTGGTGCCTTGATAATTCTTCAAAATGTGTCCCAATTCGATGTATTCTCCAAAGGATGCCTCCTTTCATAAGTCTTTTAATAATATTTTCGTTTTTAGTAGTCATAACCACCCTCTTTAGCCAATAGGTGCCTCAAATATCCCTTCAAAATTCGGCAAAATGAAGTACACCGCCAAATAACTGTCTCTGGCGCTTAAGCGCTAGCGCCTAGACGCGACCTTCTTTGTTTCACCGGCGCTTAAGCCTCGGATCTGACGCTTAGGCCCCAAAACACTTTAGCACAATTTTAACTTTTTTGCTCCAAATTTGATCCTTTTTCACTCCTTTTAGCATTTTTCACATTTTTACTTGTACCTGAAAGAAAAACACACAAATATCTTCCATTAAAGCGCAATATCTCAAAAAATAAATATAAAAATGTGTCTAAAAACACTATATATTTTAGGTGTTTCATAATCCTATTAACCTTAGGTGTTCTATCCTAGTACATCTTGGTGATTCTTGTTGTGTCTTAGCATCTTTAAGATTATCATATGATAAGTAGTCTACCTATGAATTTTAATTAGCATAATGGATCTCCATATCCTAGTAGTGACTTAGTATAATTTTCATCTTTATCAATGAACTTGTCTTTTTTAGTTATAAAAAAGAACCAATAATAGCTAGTAAAGCTTAATTCATACCATTCCATTCATAAAAAACGTTGAAATAAGAACTCCAATATTTGATGCCAACTAAGGCATACAAATTAAAAGTTAAAACTTAGCCACTACAACTCAACCAACATAAAAGAAAATACATGAAAAATCATAGATAACAAGTGTCAAACCATGGTAGCAATTGCAACTCCAAGCATCGATCCTATAATAGCTTTGTAGCTACTAATACAATAAGCATGAATTGTGACCCAACAGAACCATCATCACAAGCTACTAAAACCCTAAGTCTACCTGGTCATGAAGGTAGTTGACCCAACACATCCAGAGATCCCCAACTAGCAATCCATGAATTGCGTCGTCCATGGGGACCTCGGTACCCCTAAGGTTAAAAGAATAAAACTCTATCCTATAACTATAACGTGGAGCTCAAGAGGTTCAGCTATAAAGTTGAAAACACTCTTCACGAAAAGGCTTACACCTGTCAGGTTTGGGATTCTCCTTTCACCCTAAACACATTAAACAATCACCTAACATAGAAATCTATGCTGAGTCAGTCGGGTTGAAGAAACTTGAAGGATTCTCCTCAGGACTACTAATAAGATACAATTATTTACCACAATCCAAAGCATTGTGGCCCTATTAATTATGACTGAGGTGATAACCATGCTTGCAGCAAATTTAAAATTTGGTTCGAAGGCCATGCAGGAAAGTAAAAGTGCGAATTTAAAAGTCTTGAATATTTTAATCCTAAAATCTTCATCTTAAATATTTTATTAGGATTTTATAACAAATTTAGAATTTTTAATTCTAAAAAGCTTATATTGTATCCGTGCTTCTCAGACAAACCATAGAAAGAAAAAATGAAATCTATTTCAAGCATGCAAACATGCAATAGAAAATAGGAAAACAAGTCAAATCAAATAATATGAGAAGACTTATGTCATTTGGTTGGCAATATATCCCAAAAAAGAAAAAAATGCTGCTGGACTCAGCATATACATGTCTGATTCTAAATCTATACCTTAATATCAAATGTGAAATTAAGATACGAGATGCAAACTGTTGCTCCTGGTCCCTCGTCACGTGGTTCCCGCCCTAAAATACCTCAGAACCCATGCCCGTATCTTATTTTTGCTACATAACTCTCTTAAGGACTTTAAAAAGTACACATGAAAAGTAAAAAAAAAGACACGGCCAGGAAGAAAAACATGTTAGCACAAAAATCTATCTACAAGCAATGTGTCTGAGCCATGCCTGGTGGGGGTGCTAAGCAGCAACTAAAAGCAGAAATTAACATGTAAATCATCACATGCTCCCCCTATTGTTGTACCTATGTGTGTGCATATGTATGACATGGCTCCTTGCAGAAGATCGACCTAATATACTACCGTGCATACAA
This sequence comes from Phalaenopsis hybrid cultivar, assembly GCA_002079205.1. Classification (NCBI taxonomy): domain Eukaryota; kingdom Viridiplantae; phylum Streptophyta; class Magnoliopsida; order Asparagales; family Orchidaceae; genus Phalaenopsis; species Phalaenopsis hybrid cultivar. The sequence goes on from JXCR01147580.1 coordinate 296,164, forward strand.
AAAATTGGCACACACAAGATCACCAAAAGAATAAACTGACGCTTGGCTAGAATAATAAAATCAGTAGAGAACTATAGCTAGAAGAGTCGAAAGTACTATCTAGCATCTTAGTTCTAGCCTAGCACATCATCTAGCGAAAAGTGTTCTAACCAACATCTAAGTGCACAGGATAAAGTCTTTGGTTTCCGTATGACTTTGACAGGGTTCCACTTCGGCCCCATCCTAAGGATCAAACAAATCTTAAATACAAGTAATGGGTGACACTTCAAAAGTGGCCTCACATATGGTCTAACATATATAAATTTAAAAGATAGGGATAATATTTAAAATCTACATATAGAAATGAATTACACCTGCCCGGGGGACCCAGGGCACCATGCAACAAGTAGGCACTCACTACGAGTGAATTTGCATCAATTAAAAATATACCTATAATAAGAAATTATACCTTACTCAATAAGCATTTACCAAGAAAACATGCAAACATGCAAGATATGCAAAAGACATATAAGAAAAGTCAAGCATATGATATGCATAAATGTCAAGCACATGACGTACAAATGGCAAGCATACATAAATGTTAAGTGTCAAATATACTAAGTCATGTGATTCATATAGGCGAGAGTACAAATAGTGCCTCATACGAGTTCATTGGCTGTGAACATAACTCAAATTCAACACGATGTGAAATACTTCACAACACTCTGAGTGATGCCTTTGAGAGTGGGATAAATGGCTTGTAAGTGAACCAATTCTTTCAAAAGTGTGCAAGTGTTCATTCCCGTGCATACAATGTCGTAGATGGGAAAGACACTTACAAGTGTGGGTGCCCAAAGAGACACCACAAGTGGGGGCGCTCAAAGAGACACCCCAAACATTAATGTTCAACGATACATCCAAACCTGCTACATGCAAAGCATACAAGACAAACTATCTTACATGTAATGAAATAAATCATAGACATCAAGTCAAAAGATTTTTCATACACATGCAAAGAAAACATGCAACATGTAAGAAAACACACAAGCATGCAAGTGATCAGTCGATCAGGCCATGACGACCAGTCAAACCAAAAAGGTGGGTCGATCGATCTGGGATGATCGAGTAGACTCGAAAGAGTGGGTGATCGGCTTGAGACGAACGATTAGACCCAAAGTGGATGATCGGCTTGGAACAACCGATCAGACATAAAAGACTGGGCAATTGGGCCGGGTGGCCGATTAAACCTGAAAAATGGGTCGATCAGATCAAGACAACCATTCAGACCCAAAGTAGGTGATCGAACTGGTGGAGTCGATCAAACCCAAGTGATCAGGCGATCAAACAGACCAATCAAGCACGGGAAATGGGTCGATCGGGTCGAGACGACTAGTCAAACCCAAGCGGGTGATCAAACTGGTTCGGGTGATCGAGCCCATGAAATGGGTCGATCAGGTCGGGACAAACAATCAAACCTAAAGCGGATGATCATATTGGTGAGGTCGATCAAACCCAAGAGATCGAGCGATCTGATTGGGGTGGCCGATCGAGCCCAAAGTGATTGTTCGATTGTGCCAGAGTGACCGATTGAATAGAAGCGATCACATTATTAAGCATGAAAAATGCAATAAAGCCATAAGCGATCACACAAAAAAAAAAGCAATCCAAATCACTTCAACGGTACATTGGTACGTCGAACTCGTCCTATCGATATCACTTGGGATCTAGGGTTAAATCGATGTAAGAGGTGTCAATGCCATATTGTATGAAGCAACGTGAACTTTTCACCCGTTTGCCCGACATAGAGCGAAGGATTACTCGTGAGGAGAACTCTTCGCTATTGAGCGAATGACGATCAAAGGGGGTGTCTTCATCTGCCCGATCCTTTGATTTCACTAGTTCGTCCAAGAAAAACTGCTGAAAAAATAGCGAGATTGACACAATCTTATCACTCAGATTCGTGTGGGAAAGTCCACGAAAGGCTTTCTAACCTCTAAGCTTCCTCTAAGCATATGAACCCTAAGTCCTTAGTCTTCTAACAACCAGACCTAAGGGACTTTAGGAATAAAAATATGAAAGTTGAGAGGATTATACTGTCACGGTGGTTGGCTGATGTTCAATGGTGTCTGGAATGAAGCTCTTCGAGGGTAGGAGAGAAGCCCACCCAAGTCCTTCTCTCAAGTACGAAGAAGCTCTCCTCATGGAGGAGATTTAAACGTTGTCTCAAACTCCGACAAAGATCCTTCTTCTTGAAACGAGGAAGCTCTCTCAAGAAGGAGACTCCGGCTAGGAAGCGCACAAGAAATCCCTTCTTCCTTTGTTTTTTCTGACAAAATGGTGGTAAGAAAGAGATTGTCATAAAGAGAAATAGAAAGGAGGAAGAAGAAGAAAATGAAAGAGAAGAGGTGAAAGAAAGAGATAGGAGTCCAAAATCCCTCCCAAGCTCCCTCACAACTCTCCCAAACCAAACTTGCGAAATGAAGTTTGATCCTTTCTCTCTCGCAAAGCCCACCTGCTTAACCCATCTCTTTTGCACCACCCAATGGATCGCCACTACTTACCTCAAATGGTAATGGTTTAGCCCTCACTTCTTCACTTTTTTGGGTTAAAAATAAGGCAATAGGGTGCAATGGAGGTTTATCCAGAGAGTTCTAAAGAAAGAAAATGGTATGTTGGGCCAAAATGTCTCATTTTGAAACTTAAGCACTCGAGCGCTGAAGCGAGCACAAATGCGCCCGCCACTCAATGTACGGTATTTCCCTATTGGGCGCAAAAGCCGCTACAACAATATATAAGCGGAGTTAGCTCAGTTTGGCGAATGTCGCATGAAGAAAATTGGGCGCTCAAGCGCCCTGGACAGGCACTTAAGCGCCCAAGGACAAAACTATGATTCAACAATTGCATACAGAGAGGCTGGTGTAAAAGCACCCACCATGGGCGCAATAGCGCCCATAGAGTAAATGGCCCCTCCTTTGGAAGGCACCAAACTGAGGGTGGGGGCTTGTCTCCTTTGCTTCCTGCATGGGCACAACTTTTTGCAAATGGCTTTTTATGGAGCCTAGGACTACTAAAGGCTATTTAGAAGTGAAAAAGGGCTCTCCGACATCTATATGAACACCGCGGGTGAGCCTTATAGGGCAAAAAATCGTTGTTCGAGGGTTGGATACAACCCCGAAGATCAAAATCTCAGTTTTTTTGTCGAAATGTCCATGGGAAGGTTTTGACCAATCTGATAGCTACAAAAAATCGCTTATCACTAAAATACAATCTTGTAACTCAAAAATGAATATTTTAGAGATTTTAAACTAGGGATTTTAGTGTCGACGAGTGTCCTAGACCCCTGCGTTGGTGGGTCAGTCTGAATCTCAATTTTTCTGAAATGAGCTTAGAAGAGTTTTGTCACTGCCCTTGACCACAGGAACTTCAGAGTAGACAAAGTATTGTCTATAAAATCCTAAATGGACATCACGTATGTTTCATTTCAAAACCATCGTTGTCCGACGGAGAATTCTCCTGGGTGGGACTAAATCGGTACTAACCCTAGTTCCGTGCTCGAGACACATAACAGAAGGTCTGAGTGAGTGTCTTGGACTACGAGAGACTGAAAACAATCCCGTATCATTCAAAAAGTGATGCCAATAATCTCCATCAATAACACCACCATCATGACACAAAATCTCCACTAATAAGACCACCACCATTACACAACATCACCACCAATAGGACCACCATCTTGGCACAAATAAAAAAAAATCTCACGCACCCCAACTACAATCACCATCACCGATACACCATTGCCAAATCCAACAAAGAGGGCAAACCGCCAACAAGAACCAAATCGATACGTAGAGCAACAATATCATATTACAAGTATGCTCTAATTGAACAAAAAATAATATAGAGCAAACAACCCTAACTGAGTAAGCCACGCTGGGCCAAAAAAATTAAAATTTCTTTCCAGACGTCAACATCGAGCAAAAAGCTCAAGCCACACGGGTCCAAAAAAATTAAATTTTCTTTCCAGACGCCAACAAGTCACACAAAATCAAACCACATACCACATGGTTCATAAAATGAAAGGTAAGGGCAGTGCCAAAAATCAAATATGCCTCAATTCATACCCTCCCAACATAGAGCAGTGATCACAAGTCACACAGGTAATGCCATCAATTACAAAGTGGCTCACATAAAACCTTTCCAACATAGACCTTAGAGCAAAGGCCACACATGAAATGGAAAAAAATGCAAGAAACCACAATCAGAGAAAAGTAAGAAATTGCAAAGATCAAGCCACACAAGGCAAACCTCAAACCATAACCAATAATAAGAACGCACTTGTATAAGGTTGAGAATACCGTAAAGGGATATGGGAGATTGTCACAGGAACTGGAGACCGGGGAGAAGGGAGGAAGGAAGGAGATAAGAGCTGCCACCAGAACAAAACAAAGGACATGTCGAACAAAACAGAGGAAAGAAGAAGATGACAATGTCATCGGAGACAGCCGACCAAAGTTAGTAAGGAGAGGAGAAGGGAGCTAGGGCACTAATACACAAAGCACGACAAAGAACATAGTCGAGGTCACCCGAACAAAACCGATGACAAGTAAAGAATTTCACGGGAACAAATATGGGCCACAAGGTCAAACCCACGGCCCCACGTTTACATCAACTTATCCCAAAAAAACCCACCCAACCACTCTTTACAAAAAGTGTTTCCGCGTTAAGGTGCCACAAAGGTGCCGCAAACGCACCCTTAAAACTCGTTTTAATAAGTATAACAGTGCTTTGGCTCGGCTGTGGCTTCCTTCTTCGATCCTTTTACTCCATGGTTGAAAGAGCGGCACCTGAGAATCAAAAGAATATCGCGCTTTAAGCTAATTGAGGGCATGGAGACTCCGGAGCTTCCAGAGATTTGGAGAAGAGAGCTCGGTCTCTTGCAGCCACGTTCCTTTGCTTACCGGGTCGGTGGTTCCAAGGTTCGAACTGAAAGTTTTCATTCTTTGCCTTCTTTGCAATTCGAACCTGATATACCTAGCTTTATCGGAAATTGAGGATTGTAACGAACGTATAATGATTGAAATACAAAGTAATTTTGAAGTCTTAGGGTTCAGCTTCTTCCTCCCCCCCTCTATCTGTTTCAGACAATGTATTCTTCAGTTAGATTACAGAAAACAATGCAATTTTTTTGAATTAGTGATAGTGTCGCTCTATATTCATTGCTTGATTAAATCTTTCTCTGTTCATAAGCCGAGCCCCGGACTGTACGTCAAAATTAACATTCAAGCGGTGTCTGGACTACATTTTATACAATCCTGCTAATGAAAGGGTTTTCAGGAGAAGATACATGGTACCTTTATCATGCTATATGATACAACCCTTGCTGTATTGGCATGAGACAATAGTAAACAATCTACTGTATTTGCCATACGGTAGATATGAATTCTTACACTATTGTAATATATCGAACTGCTTCCACTTTGCATGAATTGCATTTTTGTACTTTATTTTCAGAAATCCTGATGTTCTAATTAAACGTTTGGAAAAACCGTTTGGTTATTTTTTCAAATGATTAACGTTTTAACCTTTTTTTTTTTCTTGCAAGTGTAATCAGTGTATTCCAACCACAGAAGTTCACCAATGATAGACATGACTTAGTGATGTGAAAAATCAAATAGAGCTTTCATGGGATTGATTAATTATCTGTGCTTGAAATACATAATCAATAATCTTGATTGTTCCTTCAGTTGTCATTTGCAATTTTGTTGTTTTATGGGTATTTGGAAGTTATTTTACCTCTCTTGGTATTAAACCCTGTGAGGGAATGTTTCATGGACATGGACATACTAATGAATAGGTATTTTACTGTAAAAAACAAGGGATTCAAGCATACTTTTAATTTGTTAAGAATTTTCTTTGTAAAACCTTTGACATTTGCACTTATCCATTTATGGTAGAGGGAATGTTGGCACATATCTTTCATAATCAATCAATTATGAGATATATTGATTAATCTTTTTTTTATTAAAAAAGGTAGGTTTACTTGTTCTGTAACTTAAATTTGTTCGGGCGCATGAGATATGAGACTATACCACAAGTTATGATGCTAGAGTCCTTAGACTCAGGTTGAGTGTTCTATGTATGATGATGTTTTTATCATGTAAGTCATATTTTAATCGATTTCTTTCTTTTGTTGATTTGGGTTGGCTTTTTGGAACTACATTAATTGTCATCTAGTGTCGATGTTTTTTTTCTTAATATGCTATATTTTTATGCCACAATATTTTTTAGATGCAGCAATTCACTTTATTAAAAAAAAAGAAAAGGTTCTTTCATCATCCATTTAAATCTAGCTAACCATTTAATTGTACATCTTTGAAAAAGAAATTAAGCTTTAAGAACCTTGAATTCATTTCATGTATAAACTAAAGAAGAAGATAGTAATAGTTTAGATTTTAGAAGGAAATTTGTTTACTTTGTGATGTTTCAATGGTTTTCTCAGGACTGCAATGTGTCAATCAAAATTAGTGGAAATCAAACATAATGATCTCTGAACAAGTAAATTTTATTTTTCTTGCATACCCAAATAGGGATGTAGGTGAACCAAGCTGACTTGTGACTCGGCTTGGGCTCGACTCGATAAGTGGCTCATGAATTGAGCTTGATGTTCTAATATGTCAAGCTCTAGCTAGCCCCGACTCGGCTCGTTAGCTTATGAGCCGTTTCATTTAAAAATAATTAATAAAAATACTTAAAATTTTATTAAAATTTAAGATTTTTTTTAAATTATTAAAAATAATTAAAAAATATTATATATTTATATCAAATGATTTTTTATTAATTAACTCCTAAATACTCATTTTATTTGTCAATCCATTATAGCATTAGCTTAAAATTAATATTTTTTTCTCTTTTGAATACCAAACAAGCTGGCTCATGAGCCCGCTCGAAATCATAGAATTAAGCTCGAGCTCAAACTTGATTAATAAATCAAGCTCAATCTCAAGCCGATGGTGGCTCGAGCTCGACTCAACTAGTTTACACCCCTATACCTATGTCTGTGATCTTGGTTATAAAAACTTGTCTATGTTTGTAACGTTCTGGTATTTTTTTTTATTTTTTTTATGGTGGGAGATATGTGAAATGAAACCATACCTCATATTTACATCCCATCCTCATTCTCTTGTACACAAAAAATACACTATTGAGCTACCATTCTTTCGTTGTGAGAGTATTTCAAACTATAGCTTTTCATATTGCCCGAAACTGATTGCTTGTTTTTTGGTTTCACCTAAAAAGTCCTTAGTTCGAACAATGTTTTATTTAAGTTCCTTTTACACATAGGACAACTCCCTTAGTTGCTGACAAGTAATAAAAAAGTAAGGTTTGATTGCAAATACTTTAGGGGCTGTTTGACTGCAGGTAGGATTCAGTGTTAGTAGAGCTTAGTCAATCCATTAAATCCACCCGCCTCTGGATTTAGCTATTCTCGATTTAAGCTGAATCGAAAACAAAATTGGGACCACTAAGTGCGAAAATTCATAAATCCGCGGAACATGTATATTTTCACCTTTTGGCTGTATTTAGTAAATCTGGAGATAAATCCTATTAACAGGTGCTACCAAACAATCCCTTATTTTATGCCCTCACTGTCCACGAGTTCCATTTTCTGAGCAGTTGACTTTTATTGTAGTGGATACACATTTGATTTAAAACTTAGTAGATGCAAAAGTGAATGATAAACTTACGTAAGTTAACAATTTGATAGTTGATTCTAACTTATTATTCGTGCTAACAATGTAAATAAAGATAGTAGTAAAATAGTACAACAGCTCTCGAAAAATCTTTAGAATTCCATATGGTGTGACATCATAACTTATGTGATCATTTTAACCAGATTCTCAAAATCCATGTTTGAAGCATTAATTTTATGGAAGTTGCATAAATGGAACCAATGTTTTGTATCGATTTTAAAATTTAAATACTAAAGAATGAAACTAAAGTTTAAACTAACTATGGAGATTATTGTGATTATCAACACTATTGAAAGATAAACTTTTGTGATAGAATTAAAACTGAAAATAAAACTGAGTTTTAGAGCCTTGATTGAAACTTTATTTCATGTAGCACAATGCAAGATTAGTTTATCATGAGAAAATTTTTCTTACTAAATTTGAGAGTTTTCCTGGAGTACTAGTTTCGTTACCCTCATGGTGATCTAGTGATCATGGGTTTGAGTACTAGGAATTATTTCTCAGGAATGTTGGGGTAAGGCTGTGTTCATCAATCACTCGTTAGACTTTGCATTGGTTGATTTTCTCAATATGTGGGCAATGTTTTGTTCTTTGTAATGTATAACTTGAAGTTAACTGTTAAGATTTTTTAGATTTTGCTACATGGAAATATAAAATTTCTAGGGGAAATAATATTTATTTTGTTACAATGGATTGGACGAGATCTATTTCCAATGAACCTTTTTTAAATTATTTTCCTTGTTCATTTTTAGTGGTTCATCATCAATATTCATTTTATAGAAACTCTTTAGTTTTGTAGGAGTTGCTTTTATGAATGTATTGCTCATTGCTTCATTTTCTCTTTGTTTTGTGTTAACTCGACTTTGTTTGTTTATTGTTAAAAGATCATCGAGTAATTTATTTGAAAACTTGAAATTAAATGTTTTTCTTGTGTCAAATATATAAAATATTTGATATTTTATGCTGATATGTTGTGTAGGAAAGCTCTGTTTCCATTTTGTTTTTTGTGAATGTACTCATCTCTCTTCTTTCTTTTATTTTCTTCTTAATACACTAACCCATGTTTGCTTTAGTTAAATGTAAGCAACATATTTCTTCAGTGCTAAAGAATAAGAAAAAAATATTTAAATCAAGCTATTAAAAATTTAACTGGTCATTTGCACATTTTATTGTNATTGAATTCCATCACAATAGATCCAAGAAATCCTAATTATTTTTCCACAGGAGGTCTCGATGCTTATGCCCGAGTCTACGACATCAGGAATTATCATCGGGATGTGTCAAAGGGCTTAGACCAACCCGTTAACACCTTCTGCCCTCGCCATCTCATTAGCTCAACCAATGTTCATATTACAGGGCTGGCTTACTCTAACAAGAGTGAGTTGCTTGTTTCCTACAGTGATGAGCTCATCTACTTGTTTCAGAAAGAGATGGGCATTGGCACACAGCCTAATACTATCCAAGCTGAGGCATTGCAGAAACTTTATCAACCACAGGTGTATATAGGCCATAGAAATTCACATACGGTGAAAGGAGTCAGCTTCTTCGGACCATGCGATGAGTACGTCACGAGCGGTTCGGACTGCGGCCATGTCTATATCTGGAATAAAAAGAGCGGCAAACTGGTTCGAATGATGGTCGGAGACAAGCAGATTGTAAACTCTGTGGAGCCCCATCCTTTCTTCCCTTTGCTTGCTACCAGTGGGTTTGATAAAAACGTTAAGCTCTGGACACCAATGTCCAGAAGCACAGCTCCTCTTCCTAAAAATGCAGAAGAGGTATTGATTACTNGAAAATGTATTCCAGGCTCAAGTCATGCCATATACTGATGATAGGATTGTAGTGACCTCTGCCGCTGATGGTCAGGTTTGCCCTTTTTACCCTATTTTATTGCTTTTGTATTCCTTTTATACATTAAATTTACTTTGATCTCAAGGATTGTGTGGGCTCCAAAAATTCATGACCGCTCCCTGTGAACTCTCATGCATTTATATTAGTTTTGTTTTGTTGAGAGAGAGAGCTTTGAAGGGTCCAATTTTCAGAAGATAGATTGATTTGTAGATACGAGACTATCTAGAGACTTCGCCATTATTTTGTGAATATTTTTTGATCTAGTGATCCACCCCAGGGATTAGCATTTTTTATTTAAGTCCTAGTAGAAACTTGATCTGCTTCCTAGCAAAAAGGTTGAGTTTTTAAAATTATGTATTATTACTTATTGGGGTTTCTCATGCAAGTATACGTATCGTTTCAACAATATAGGACTCTATTGAGTCTGGATTGTCGATCAAATACTATGAATTGTTAATGTAGCTATTGAAAAATATGAGCATTCCTCTTCTTTACCCTCTGACGAGAGCATAAAGAAGTATGATTAACCTAGTATTAAATCCTTGAACCCTAGATTACATTTGTTACGACTCTAGCTTGTTACCCTAGAGTCTCCAATTTATACCTTCAATTTTGCTAACCTAGTTTTAAGTCATTAAACACTAGATCAAAATTGTTAGGATTCTAGCTTGTCACCCTAGAGTCCCCAATTTACACAATTAAAGTCTATTTTCCTATCTATTTGTACTGCTTTATGGACTATTTTTTTTTTACTCACTAGTGCAATGTGGTTTCTCGTAGTTGTTAAAGTCATAATTCTCTTGAGTCATTATGGATTCACAACAAATTTTAACATACTAATTGAACAGATTGATAAGTAAATTAAACATGAAGTAAAAAACATCACATTAAACTTTAAAGATCCATTCTATAAGCATTCTAACATCCTATACATTCACTTTTTCATCACAAGAGAGGGATCATCACATTCTACTCACAAAGGATGTTTAACACGACAATAAACTTCATTACATCAAAGCAAATCCACCAAATATGTGTTTACACTAGAGACAAGTAAATAAAGAACACAATACTTAGTTTTTTTCTTCTGAAAGAGAGATGCAAATCCCTCCAACAAAGCCGTCTACTATTCCTTGCAATGCTGATACAAATCCCTTACAGAACTGCACTCAAATTCACTTTCCAATCTCTGAAAAAAAGATAAAAATCTACCATCCCTACTTTTATCTACTGACTTCTTGGTGTCCTTAGAGGAGTTCCAGATTTAAAAATGCCAAAAAGTGTCTTTCCAACCATTCAGATTTGTCAAATAACTCCCCGGTTCGTCCTGAAACCACCTCGGACAGTTTTGGTGCCTAGGCATTGTCTTCTCTATTTTCTGGGAGAACACTGAGGCCTAGGCGCCAGTCTATCGGAAACCTCTTTGCTCTAATTGCCTCCGTTTCACTCATTTTTTGCTCCAATTCAATCCATGTGTCCTACATGTTATAACTGCAAGAAAAACATGAAAATACCATTCTTTAAAGTGTTTTTTCATTCAAAAACAGGTGCTAAATGTGAAGTAAATTAAACATGCTAAAAGACATCATCTGGGATTTGAAATTTCCCATAAGTGCAAACCTCTATGGTTAATTACCTCTTTCGATTGTGGGAGAGCGCATTTGATTAAGACTAACCACTAAGAATTGAGAATTGAACATATAATAGTAGCCGATTTAGGATTTTAAATTGTAAAATTCATCACTTGAAATTTAAAGTGGATGGTGGAGGAATGAAGACGAAACCTGATCAAGATGTCATTGTTCTGTTATCCCAGGTCGTCGTGGTCCCTGATTTACTTAGTCGGAGGAGATAATTGTCCCACCCTAACAGAAGGATTTTTGTAGATCTAGGGTAGATGCTTGTCAAAGGGAACAAATTTACGTCGACCTTAGCTAACCGAAGGCTTTATGCCAACCAATTGTCTCCTTATGATTCACAATTCAAACGGTAGAAAATAGTTGAAAAGATACGGGCCGCGACTGTGATCATAATATAAATTTTTTCATTTGGCGGCAACCACCCGGTCAAAGGGCTCAGCCGTAACCGCTATCTTGTGGTGCCATTTGACAGTAGAATCACGTGAATAGAGGACTCAGGCCACGTCTTTATTGACATGCGATTACTTCAATTATGGATATAAGATTCGCTCTTTGTGAGCTGAAATCAATCAAAAGTTTGTCATCCTCGACAAACTATTGCGGATGGTGGATGAAATTTACTTTAGCTTTTAAGCGATTGAATTTTAATTTGAATATTTGGTTGGTTACTTTGAAGATCTTGATTTAACTCAAGTTTAAATTTTTGATCAACACGGTTATCATTGGGTTATTGATCATTTAAAATTTTTATATTTGAAAAGATCTTGATTTGAAATGAAGGCATTTTAGTTTTGCTAGTTTAAGCTATTCAAAGTATAAGTCCCGTCGATTCATATTTTTCTAGGTAGGAGGATCGAAATTGGTGATTTAAACTTGTAAATTTTTATTTCAGATTTGGACGTTTATTTTAAAATTACTAAACTCGTCAACTCCAGCCCTTGCAAGGAGGAGGATCAGACTAGTGGAGTGATTTGGACATGTAAACTCCTATTTTAGATTTGGACGTTTATTTTAAAAATACTAGAATCAACAACTCTAATTCTTACTAGGAGGATGATCGGACTGATGGGGTGTGATTTACAACCCTGTCCTATAGACAAAGTCACCCGATTAACCCGTGCAACATTCTTAAATATAATTTTTGAGAATTTAATATACTGGTCGGAGCACATGTGGGTTTTATTTTTCATGTTTTTGAATAACTTAAAGAATTTGAAAACTTTGAAAGCTTGTGAAACCTTTAAACTATAGCTATGATTTGCAATTTAGAACAAGGGATTTTGAAATCATGTATCTGATTCTTATCTATATGAATCTCCTAAAGCATACCCAATTTAGAGAATACAAAATAAGTTTCAGAACACTATCATATATTTCAAGTCATCGCACTTATCCAGGAGTAACCATGAAGTTTGTATAGGCTTTAAGGATTTTAGCCATTTTGAAGCTATGAACTTTTATTTGAAAATTATCACATGCAATGTTACTTCTTCAGACTTTAAGTGGGGCCGCATTTGTTCACTAGTAAGAGTATTGCGAATCTGGTGGCAGTTTGACATATTAATTCTTTATTTTAGCATTTAAAAATGGCATTCATGTCTTAACCTTAGCCTCAATTTATGATATTCAACATTTAAATTAATCTTAGCCCTCAATTTGCATAATTTGACATTCAATTTAAGCTTTAACTCCAATCAAGTTTAGCCCCAATTTGTGATGTTTCACATTTAAGTCAAGCTCAGCTCCAAAATTATATAATTTGGTATTCTATTTAAGTTTAGCCCCCCAAGCTTACCCCAATTAAGCTAAGCCTCAATTTATAGATTTAAATATACCATATACAAATTCATTGATACTTGGATATAGATTTTTTTTGTTTGTGTACTTTTCAAATATGATCGAGTTTGAAGTCAAAGAAAAGTTTAATTATTTTAATTGGCGAGTCATTCCATTTTTATGAATCTTATGCAAGTTTTAAATGCATATAATTTATTCTCTTGAAATGGCTTCAATTATAATTTAAGTGTTATTTTGTATCTTGTAACATACATTACTTTTAATTTTATATATTATTTTTAAAGTCCAAACATTCCATGTTTTTATATTATTTACAAGTCCAAATTCACCTGAAATTTTGACAGCCTTTCAGTGTCAACGCTCGTTAGGGGCACGGTAGAATGCCAACTTTCTCAGGTATCTCAAAAGAGTCACTGGCCAGTGTCGTAAAGCACTGTTGTCAGAGAACAAAAAGTGTTCTTCTTTTCGCAGTCTCAAAGAAGCAACGAGGAGCAAAGAGAACATTTAACCCGCAATCTCAAAAGATGCGATGGGCCTTCATTATACCTACATGAAGGGTTAGATTGTAAGCAAAGAGCCCCCTTCCTCGATTTCAAAAACTACTCCAGACGAGTTCACGTTTCCCCCCGCCTAACGGGCTTTTTGCTGTCCTCAAATGGAGGTTTTCAAAAATTTCCCACGGCCCCAATATTATACCAGCAAGAAATTGTCAGATCTTAATTTTTTTTAATAGAAATTCTCTAGAAAAGTTCATAGTTTTCCCTGCCTAACGATTACTTTGATCTCCTCAATAGGAGGTTTTCAAAAATTTTTTCCATTGCCCCAAGCGTTGACAGTGATGACGACAAACAAAAATAAAATACAACACATGTTGATGCTCGGGGAGGGCAGAGATAATTGGGCCGAGTGAAGTATTTGAGCTCAAATAAAAATCACAAAGGGGCTCAGGTAGGGGTAGTTGGGTAGGGGCAGTGATGTGAACAGGAGATCGTGTGAAGACAGGGAGGAGCAGAGAGGGTCGGCTTAGGTTCGGGAAGAGCTCTGCTTCTGCTCGAGCATGGAGCATTTCGGCGCGGGGAGGAAGGATCGGCTTCACGTGCACTATTACAACATTTACTTAAGGGGATGCTCTCACTGTTTATTTGGAGCCATTAGCTAATAATAGCATTCGAGCATATGAAAGTTTAACTGGCCTTGGAACTCGTGTAAAATCATCGAATTTTGTTGTAACTGAGCATGATAAGAAAGGAACAAGTTATGGGTTGCACTAAATCAAGAAACAGAAAAGATACCATCAGGTAGATTGAGTTATTGACTAAAGATGAATCCATCCCGGACATTTATACAAAAATGTGACATAGCCTTGCATTAATTCGATCTTGCGTGATCAATCCTCAGGATGAATACCAACCTATGCCTTATGTGGGGTTGAATTCTACACAAGAAAGTAACATTTGAAATTTCTTTTTTTGTTTTCACTAGTGAAGGTTTGCATTTTTTGCTTCACATTTAAAATGTTTTCCATTAAAGATCGCTCTTGAACTCAGTTTTTACGGATAAACGGTGATTTGATCTTGCCAAATAACTCTTGAAAATGGGGTATTGGGATCGAGGAGGGGAATAAGAGGGTCCCAACAATGGGAGTTTTTCATTTAATTTTTATTTATGCCTCAAAAATCCAAAAGGAGAGATTTAAGAACTTACATGACTGATTGACTACCTAACTTGCACTTATTGTTCTTATACTAATGAATTAAATGACCCACAAAGACATAAANTCCTGTCAAGTTTGGGAGCTGACGCGGTATGCAACTAAATTTGAGTACCACCTGGCTTAAGGAGATACTGCACCAACAGGGGATTCGAACCCGGGACCTGAGGGGACTTACGATCTTCAAAGAGGTTGCTCTACCAACAGGCCACAGAACGTGCACATTTATATATATTTCAAAGCTTTTGATTGAGCACGACTTATTTTGATAGTTGCTGAAGTTATATAAGCTCTGCCCGGTATTCATGGAGATGATCTGTGTCAGTGCATCTAAAACATTGAAAATGTCTACGAAGGGTCATCCGTTGGAGATGGCGCGTAATAAATGTGATGACACAAACATCAAGTCCAAGATTCTCCGATCGACATGTCGAGCGGACCCAATTGACACAAATTTGTGAATTGATCTATGTTGAACTGACAATGGTACTTGGCAAGTCCATGCACGAGCACGAGAGAAGAGGTCTGCCTTCTTGCCAGGTTGATAACTTGAATTCAGCGGCATCCGAACAAGAAATTTTGCAAGGCGAAATGTATGTATGTATATATATATATAAACAATCTACCATCAAACTTCCTACGCTAGCCTAGCCTATTGTCCATAGACAAACAAAAGATATTTTCTCCGGCAACCCCTACTAAAGCAGGCACCTCCCTCACAAACCCACATTCACATCTCTGTCTCACTACATAAACCCCAAATTCTAACTCCTATAAGCTCATAGTCACTGTTGTCAAATAAAGCTCATAGTCACTGTTGTCAAATCAACATCACATATTCTATTAAATTTACTCTCAAATCAATTTTTGTTAGTAAGAACGTGACCCTTAGCCAACCGCCTTCATAACAAAACGGTCAAGACCCGAGCTCTCTAATCGTATGATTGCCGCCAAATAAGCCGAGAGCCTCAGCTTTATTTTGTACATAATAAGGCTTTGCTCAGGGTGGATGATTAAAGACAGCTTTAGAAGGCTGGCAACTGTTCCTGGACTCCTTTTGTTAAAGTTATCACATGATTTGTGTAATGAATTCATGGCAGCAGTTTGTTGTGCACCCTTCAATGCTCTGCAGCATCCATCCTTCTTATTAAAGGCTTCCCTTTTTTTATCACTTTGAGGTAGTTAACTTGGGCTTGAAATTGATCAATTTATAGGACTGTGATCTTATCTTGAAGATCGTTAATTGTTAATCGCTCGAAAATGGATTCGAATTTGTGGTTTGGATCAGGATCAGATCAAAATTTTGAATTGAATTTTTTCGAGCTGATTTCGAGTCGTACATGGGCTTGAATTGGCTCGAGATTTGCTCGTAGTATTTTTTTTAATTTATAAAAATTATATATGTAATGTTAGGGAAAATTGAATATAATGAGTCACAGGTTGATTTCGAGAGCTGGAAAGGATCCAAATAACTCAATTTGAGTCGGTTTCAATTTTGAGCCGGATCAAGCCGATTATGAGCTGAAATGGATCCAAATAACATAATTTGAGTCAGTTTGTGTGAGTCAAGTAGGATCGAGAACTTCAAGCCGGCTCGGTTCGAATTCGTTTATAATGAGCTATGAACCAATTTTGAGCCGCAATGAATCTATTCAAGCCGGTCCCAACCAGCAAAATCGGATGGCTAACAAAATTGAAATTTCTTAATTTGCATCAAATAATTTAATTTTATAAACAATTTTTAATTCAATTTCGTTTATTTTTTATTAATTTTATTTTTTGGGTTTTAATTAATGCTTCGATATTCCTTTTGAAAAAATAATTTTAATTTAAATTTTCAGAAATTTAATTATGCTAATTTTTTCATATTTTGAATCAATAAATATTTATATAAATAAAAACACGCCTTAAATATTAACTTTAATATTTTCTATTTTACATGTAAAAAATTATAAAATTTAATAAATATTATTTGCTATTCTTTTTAATTTATGTTATTTAAGCTAAAAAAATTATTATTATTATTTAATTGTGATTTAACTTAATTTGATTTGAAAAGTTGTTTGATCAATTTGATTTTCTGAATCTTACTATAACTTAGTTAAACACGTCCGTGTGTGCAGTTGCGCACGAGAAAATATTTCGTCCGAATACAGCATGTCCGAACGGCCAACAACCGACCTCCACGTCGCCATACATCTCATCGATGGGCGACGTGAGGGTCGGTGGTCAGACGTCTGGGGATAGATGGCAATGATTAGTTGTGGTGTTTGGTTGCATTTTATGGCTACAATAATGACAGCTTGGGGTGTATTTTATAAATTGATTAATTTAAAAATTAATAAAAATAAATTGAGGAAGGAATTTCAGCATTTTTTGAAAATATATTTTTTAATTTATTTACATCAAATTAAATATTAATATTTCATATTTATCTCTATAGTCTTTAAGGGTGATAAAAAAAAATGCATTTCTGGCCTAGATTAGCTATCTTTATTGCATTTTGAAGAGCTGTTGGTCTGCTTATCTGTTCACAGGGATTCTCATTCACATGGCCCCTAAAAATACATAAATATTGCATTAATATTTTAAAAGTATTTAAGTTTAAAAAGCTTGGCATCTAGGGCCTTTGATACGTGCTAGAAAATATATGATGGCGGAATGATAGATTATCGTCTTGATGTTGTACGAGAATTCAACACACACTTAGATGATTAAAGAGATGCAAGCAGGAGAAGACGCCTCAATTTTTTACATGAAAAATATTTGAGAGGGGAAAAATTACATGGATTGGCCCAGTTGAAATAATTCACTATGAACGACGAGTATATTAGTTCACTCTTCTCCTGAATTAGGGAAGAATAAATTATAAAATCATTTGTCTTTAATCTAGTTATACTTCTTGGAGACAGTAGGCTGCAAGAGCTATAGTCGATTGTCACGGAGGTAGTAATGTGTTGTGAGTGTTGTAGACGGTGGTTGTAACGTCAACTTGTCGTAGCAGTTATATTTAATAACCATGACAGTAGTTGGTCAAGTGAGTCTTAGATGGTTGCTCTAGGAGCACCGGTTGTCTATAGTAATAGAAGCGGACCACGTAGGCCGTATGGGCTATTGTGGTGAGCAGTCGTAAGGGCCAAAGTTAGGAGCTGCACGAACTGTGGACCACGTAGGTTATAGTTCGTCCTGTAGGCCATAGTGGTGAGTAGCATTGACGTTCATAAACCGTGAGGGCCGGAGCCAGGAGCAACATGAGCGTATGTGAGGTGTGTTGTTACCCCATTTTCGAGATAGGATGTTACATTGTCTTTTGGGTGCGTTGTTACATCATCTTCATGATGCATTGTTGCATCGTCTTTGGGGTCAACCCGGTGTTCAGGATGATGTGTCATTTTGAGGTTCCTTCGCGACTTCTCGTCGCCGGTTGTTGCTTCGCACAACGCTCCGTCATAAGGAGTGGGTGGTGACTGAAGGTGATCGACGACAACCGACGAGTGATGGTCAATAGTGGTTAGTGGTGGTTGACAGCTACAACGCAGGAGACAAATTCAACTCTTTTCCAAGATTCGGTCTTCTGTAGACTTCAAGTTCTCTCCCTTTTCAAGAGAGGGGAAGGACTTTATTTATAGAATACTAATTGCAATTAATGAATAAATATGAATCACTCTGATCAGATGACCCAGAGAGATTCATTCAATTAGACGATATTTGATGGAAATTTGAGTGTCTTAACGATATCCAAATTGAGCTATCTTAAGCTCGATAAATTAATCTTGTTGAGGCATTCGATTTGACTATAAACTTATTAGATTCAACATCTGTTTGACCTTTTAAATATGTGGCTGGAAACCTTTCAAATTTAGTTTAATGGCTTGATCAGAAGTTGATTTGGTTTCTATTGGACTAATTTTAGTACAATTGGGTCTGTCTCGTCAAGCCGATCTGTTTGACTTAAGTTTATTGAAATTAGAGTTCTAGATGAGTTTTGACTAAAGTTTGAATGTTTCATACTCAAAATATTATCTTGAGATCCGTGTCATATCTCAAGATTCATTCAGGATGTTAGAAATTTGCTGATGTCAGATGAGCCCTATATTTTCTTAATATCTTTGTACTAGGTGTGTTGTGATGTGACTATGTGTGATAGCTAAGTGATTTCAATATATTTTTGAGACTAGTGATAAGTTTACTTAAAAAATAATAATAATATTTTTTTATGTGATGTTTAAAATTTGAGTGTTTATATATATATATATA
>JXCR01147580.1:315269-327025 GCA_002079205.1 Phalaenopsis hybrid cultivar
ATATAGTAGTAAGCCAAAGGTGGGTCCCAAACTCGAAGAATATCTATGTTGACGAAAGTCTTTCTTCCCTCTCCCAAACTCTTAACATAGTTGTGATTAGGGGTGTAAACAAGTCGAGTGGAGCTCGAGCCATGTTAAGCTCGGCTCGTAGTGATAATAGTCAGCTCGCGAGCTCGAATTAAAAATTCAATTTTTTCGTGAACTCACCGAAGAAGATATTAGTGGCCAGATGAGGAGGATACAACATTATCTCATTAGAAAATACATCGAAATAACTAATGATAAGCTAATAGAGCTCGCTTGTGAGCTCATTGAAGAGCATCTCATCTCAATAAGCCCCTAGTTGCCATGATCACAACTCAACATAACAAACTGCTCTTTTAATTCTTCCTACTTTTGGAAAACAATAATTAAAATTTTTAAATCTATTTCTTTCATAAAATACAAAGTATTTATGGTATAAATCAGTAAAATGGCACATAATTTTTCAATTTGCAGTCTTAACCCCAAAAATAAATCAATAAATGAAAATTTTGCATAAGTAGCACATATGTATTTATACAACATACATTCAAGTTTGATATTTACATTTACAACCTTTTGACTTCCTATGGCATGTATGGAAAGTTCATATTTCACTTTTAAATAGATAGAAATAGTGATATCTTAATGTAAAATTAAGTATTTGAGTGTTATGTATGGGGTTAGATATGTAAATACTTAAGAATTTTATGGTATGAATGCAATTGAAACAAAAACTTTTATATTTGTTGGCTCAACTTTAACAAATGCAATCTTCTCCTTTTAGTAAATGGTTTCTTCTTCTTTTCCAACTACCATCATTAAATCATGTCCCTTTGGTTGGATCCTTAATCAAAAGCATGAGGAATGAAATGTGTTGCTTGCATTGCAAATCAAGAAACCTCCACAAGTCCTCAAAATTTTGTCTTATGTGCATGCTTGGATGTGATGTTCGTTATTTATCATGCAGGTATGAGTGCGTAATTATGGTCTGAATAATCCTAACCCTGAACTTACTTGCATGATTGTATCAGTCTTATCAACTTTCAAAATGTGCATCTAAGTATATAATTAGTATAAGCATAAAAATTTATGTTAGTGAAGATATTAATTGTTGTTGTGTGCCAAAAGATTTGCTATCTTGGAGTAATAAATTAGCGTCTTAGTCTTGCATGAAAATCCAACAGACACATAATAGAGAAAAAATTGTGGAGACGACACATTTTTTACGTGGAAAACTCTGGAGAGGGAAAAAATCAATCGGTATGGCCCAATCAAAGAAATCCTCTATTAATTGTGAGTACATAGGTCCACTCTTATCATGAATTAGGAAAGATGAAATTGTGGAAGTACAATAGTGGTTCGACCTTCATAATCTTTTGTGGGCTATAAAAAATGTAGTTTTTAGCAATAATAGCGATAGTGGATTACAATGGCCTTTATTGTTAGTTATGAAAATAATGGTTAGCCACAAATATTATAGAAGGTGGTTATAATAGTCTCATCTTGACGTATAGGCAGTGGTTGAAAGTCACAATAGTAATTGGTCATATAGGCTATCGCTGGTAGCAATGTGAGCATTTGTTGGCCATAAATGCTTTATTGGAAGGTTGTAATGCTAGTAGTTGGCCATGTATGACATGGTGGTGAGTTGAATTAGCATTAAGTGGCCATAAGGGCTATAGTGAAGGGGAGTAATGATATCAGTTGGCCATATAGGCCATAATAAGGAGCTACGATAGCATATGTAGGCCATACAAACTGAAGTTAGGAGCGACATAAGTTATGAGTCATGTAAATTGTAATTTCTCACATAAGTCATAGTTGGGAGTTACATGAGATGTGAGCCACATATATTATAGTTGATCACATAAACTATAGTGGTACGCTATAATAATACGCGTAGGCCACAAAGGCCGAAGTTGGGAGCTACATGAGCTATGAGACAATATGTTGTAACTGGTTACATAAGCCATGGTGGTGAGCTACAATAACACTTGTATGCCACATAGGCTGAAGTTAGAAGTTGCATGAACCGTGAACCACATATGTTATAGTTGGTCACATTGGTTGTAACGGTGAGCTATTATCCGTAAGCCACGGAGGTTGAAGTTGAGAGCTACAAGAGTTGTGAGCCAGTCATGTTGTAGTTGGTAACATAGACCATAATGTTGAATTGACATAAAATCTATAGGTTACAGAGGGTGGAGTTCGAAGCTCCTTAAATTATGAGCCACCTAGGTCATAGTGGAAATCTGTCATAATATTTGTAAGCCATAAAGACTAGAGTTAGGAGTTACATGAGTTGTGAGCCATATAGACTGTAGTTGGTCACATAGGCTGTATTGGTGAGCTGCAATAACGTTCATAGGTATTAGAGGTGGGAGTTAGGAGATGCATGAGCTGTGGACCTTATAGACATTGTAGTCGGTCACATAGGTCATAGTAGACCACATAGGTCAGAGTTAGTTGCATGACTAGTGAGGAACTTACATTATATTTAGTCACATGGGCTGCAATGGTGAG
Organism: Phalaenopsis hybrid cultivar; assembly: GCA_002079205.1. Taxonomy (NCBI): domain Eukaryota; kingdom Viridiplantae; phylum Streptophyta; class Magnoliopsida; order Asparagales; family Orchidaceae; genus Phalaenopsis; species Phalaenopsis hybrid cultivar. Next base: position 317,817 of record JXCR01147580.1, read on the forward strand.
CTGCGAAAACATCCATAAACCACATAAGACAATGTTGGGAGCTGAATAAGCTGTGAAGCACGTGGGTCGTAGTTGGTCACATAAACAATAGTTGAAAGCTTGCGATAATGCTCATAGGTCATAGAGGTCGGATTTAGGAGCTGCATGAATTTTTAGTCATGTAGGTTGTAGTTCATCACAAAATTCATAGCAATGAGTTGCAAAAGAATCAATTAGCCACTAAGGTTAGAGTTAGGAGCTATATGAGTTGTGGCCAAGTAAATCATAGTTTGTCACATAAACCATAGTGATGGGCTGCAATAATGCTGATAGAATGTAGAGATCGAAGATATGAGATGCATTAGTTGTGATCCACGTAGGCAGTTGGCCACATAGATTGTAGTGGTGAATTGTGATAACATTTGTAGGTGACATATGTTGGAGTTAGGAATTGCATAAGTTGTGAGCGACGTAGGTCGTAGTTGGTCATACATGTCATAGTGCCAACATGCAAGAATGTTAGTTGTCCATCAGAGGTTGTAGTTGCTACTATATCTATAGGCCACTACATTAGAGACATCACTTGTTGATATGTAATGTAAAGAGAAAACTTCAAGAGTCTAGAGATGGTCGTTGTATTCTTAGTTTTGTGGTTGCAAGCAGTTATTACAAGGAGTTATCACTGTAACTTTGGCACGCCACAACCGGGGTACGTTGTTGCACAATATTTAGACATTGCATTACTTTATAGAGTGCTTTGTTACTCTGTAACGTAGATCATTGCTCCACACGATGCTTTGTTGCTCTACAATTATGTCATTAATCCTTAGAGTGCTTCGTTACAATGTATGTTGCAACTCCGCAAAGTCCAGCAATAGTAACGAGCAGAGTACCACTGATAGTGGTTCACAATAACCGATGAGCAATGATCACTGGTGGTCAGCAACTACGAAGATAGAAAATGATCACTGGTTCTTAAGTCTGAAATTGACATCTTCTTTTCTTCTTCAGGTCCAGGTCTCCCTCTCTCTTTCATGAAGGGAGTAGGATCTATTTTTTTATTATAGTAGTGACATCCCCTGTAAATAAGGTAGGAATCCGAACCACTCCATCGAACGTCCAGGAGTGATTTCCTTAATCAGATAATATTTTATGGAGATTTAAGTGTCTTAATGATGTCAGAATTGAGTGATTATGGACACGCTAGACTCTTCTCATCAAGACACTAGATTTGACCATAAGCTTGCCAGATTTTGGATTCGTTTGACCTTCTGATTAATCATCCAAGGCTTCTAAAAGTGATTTAATGGCTTGATTTGACTCAAATTAGATCAAATTTAGTGGCATTGGGTTTGTCTCGTTGATTCTGTCAGTTTAACTCAAGTTTGTTGAAATTGCAGCTCTATATGATTTTTAATTTGAATTGGAATGTTTTAATCTCCAAAAATGCCTTGAGATCTGTGTCAAATGATTTGTGATTCATGCCAAATGATGACATTTGTTGATGATATATGAGTTGCTAATTTTTTGTTGATTTCTCTTATTCGTCTGAAGATTCTCAACATAAAAAAATTGGGCAAAAATTCTAAGAAATTTGAGAATTTTGAATTTTTAGGGCGTCCGTGGTGATTAGAGGTAGGCAAAGTCTGACTGCTTGATGTGGAGGGAGAGCACGGATTACGGGTCGATGGCGACACAGCAGGCCAGAGAGGGCTGGAGTGGGCTGACCGGAGAGTAGACTGGTTGGGCCTATGATGTTGGACCAGTGTGCCGAACGAGCCTCCTAACCCATGGAAAGTGGCATGGTCACACCGGCAGAGCCATCAGATGGCGGTGGCCTGACATCATGGTTCTGACACGAAGACTGAGGCTAAATATCCACCTTATGAAGGTGGAAGCTGTAGCGACCGGTTTGCAACGTCTAGCGAAGGTCACCCTAACGACGGTGCTTGAGCAAAAATTGACCGACGATCGTGGTATCTGTGTATTAGTGGTATGATGACGGTGATGGTGGCTCCCGGGCAATGGTAGTCCACCAGAGGCAACAACAACAACTCGATGATAATGGAGTTGTCGGTTCGACATAGAAGGTGGTCCTACACAACTTCGAACATTAGCGGTTCGACCTGGAGACAATAGCTGGGCAACTCCCATGACAACATCTTGAAGACAGTGGTTGTGATGACAACTGTTGGGCATCGGTGATCCGATGGTTGCCGGTAGCAGTAGACCGGCGATGATGGGGATGTCAAAGCAGCCGTAGTTTGCTGCCAATCTCAGTTGATTCAAAAATAAGTTATCATATATATTCGCTTCATTTAGAGCCCTGCTCTATTTGGTCCAAACTCCATTAAGAACAATTAAACGACACTGTACACGACCGTTACGGATACGGAGGTAAGTTCAAAGGAAGGTGACGATATCTCGTACCTTAAAGACACTGTGCACCAGTCCGCCATGGCCATCGTCCCCAGCCGGGATAAGATCACTGACCGGTGAACAAAAACTCACCGTCCCGGACACGGGGAAATTGTACAATTCAATTAATAGACCCGCGCGGGGAGAGCTCAGAAGCTGAAGCACTCACTATTACCTGAAAAATATAAATTTTCTACTCTCTCTCTCTCTATCTTCCCCCAAGATTCCCCCTTTTCTCCCTCCTCCCCTGTTAAAGTCCCCAGGAGCTGCGTGAGGAAGAAGACGGCAGACGCAGGGGACGCCTGACGGGCCGGCGAGGAGCTCATTAGCCGTCAACAAGGAGAGGGTGAGGTTTTCCTTAATGGCGGTCTCATGAATCTTTCGTTCTGTTTTGAAAGCCGTTTTCTTAATCCGATTTCTTCTGTATTTGCAAGTTTAGATAAGGCTTAGAACGGAGATGAAAAGTGTTGGAAACAGATGGTGTTGATTGATTCTCTTTTTCTTTTTTATCCTTTTCCATAAGATCTGAGCTTTGGTTTCGTCCATCCTCAATTCTTTTTCCTCCTCCGTTGTCCATTTTGAGGTAATTAGGGTTGCAGACAGGCATTTAAAATTCGAGAAACTACTGTTAATGGAAAGATTTAAAAAAATCCAGTTGCCCCAATCTCACGGCATTAGTGACCAGTGAGTGGCTTTGTTTGTGTGACCGCCAGTTCACTGGTGTAGCCCAAAACCCTAATTTTATAACTACCATCTATTTACTTTTTCCTCTTCTTTCCTGCATCGCCCACTCCAGCTCCATGAATGATTAAAACTCGTTTTTTTATTCTTTTTTCTGTGTTCTGTTCTCTGCTGCTTCACAGTGGATGTCTTGTTTATTTGTAAGGTAGAAAAGGTTTTTGGTTTGCATATATGTTGTAGATTATAACTCTACATTTTCTCTGTGACTCCATGAACGCTTCTGTTTCTTTGTTGTTGCAGTTTTTTAACGTGGGAGGAAGAAGAAGACTTCACGATTCATAAGAAGATTAAAGATGCCGACATCAAAAGCCAGGTTTTTTCTTACAATCATTTTCCGCCTTTTTTATAAAGTTTAGTTCTTATTTTTATTTGATTAGTTGATGACCAATGGGGTGCATGTGACAATGAATGCAAAGGATGGACCAAAGATGTATTTTTTATTTGTTTCTCATCTGATCATATGTCGGAGTAGGTTGATGATCTAGGTGTTATCCTTGTGAGCCCTGGATTTTCTAAACCTTTCACGTGACCTGATTCAGCTCTTGAATTTCTTGGCATTGGTTGTTTTGTAATTATGAATCTCTGGGACCTACTGAAATTTTAGTTTTGCTGAGGGAAGTTTTTTGAAGATTGAACCTCATAAGTCTAATAAATTCTTCTATGACTCAATACTTTCAAATGAATTTGAGCAGTCATTTTTGTTGATTGGAAGGGTTGGTGTAGCTCCAGTGGCAGACAAGATTAGAGAGTCGTCTTAGATGGTTTGGTTGCTTTTAACGTCCATCTGATGATCCGGTTGGGACAGTATATATTTTAGATTTGACTTGTGTTAAGAAAGACAGAGATAAGACTTAAAAAGACTTGAACATATTGTTTAAAGAATGATCTTAATTTATTAGAATTAAATGAAAATATGACACTCAGTAGGACACAATGGAGAAAAAGGATTCATGTAGCCGATCTCACATGGTGGGATAAAGACTTGTTGTTATTGTTGTTTTCTTCTTACAGTGCCAGGTAATTGCACCCATGATTGATTTTTTGAAAGCTTTAATTTCAACTAGTGAAAGTTATTTCATTTAGTGCTTCTTAATGTCTTAGACATTCATCATAGGCCATGTTTAAAGAATTTTAAGTCAAGTAAATGTTCAAAACTTTGCAGTTACTTTTTATTGCTAGTTTCCATCGCAATTAAATCTTTTTTTTTCGAACTGCAATTATTCTTTGACTAGGAATGGATCATCAGAAGTTCCTCAGAAGACTTCTCCCGTCACTCCCAAATCATCTCGCGGATCAAAGAAAGCGGGCTCTGAATCTGATTCAGTCAGTTCAAAGCTCACACCTGGAAAGAGCTCAGCTGAAAGAAGTCCCAAGATCACCGAACGCCGGTCGCCCAAAAGCCCTGTGTTTGCGGTAGGCACAAACTGCGAGTTTACTAAACTGATTTGTTGCTTGTGATATGCTGCAACTAGGAACAAATTCCATATTAATATGACTTGAAAACTGCTATTTTAGCATTAGTTTTTGGCAATTTATGCTGAAACTTATAAAAATTTTACAGGTAGAATCTTTATTTATATTTTCATCATTTTGTCAACCTCTTTGAATTCCAGAAGAAGCTGATGGTCAAACCGAGCGAACTAGAGAAAGAGGTTACTCGTCTACGAGATGAATTGAAGAAAACAAATGATCAGCTGAACTTGTCTGAATCATTGAAGAAGCAGGTACAACTGGAATCTGAAGGGGTCATGAAAATGCTCACAGCCATGGAAGGAAAGCTTGAGGAGTCACAGAACCAGCTTGCGGAGTTCTCCACCGCAGAGAATGCTCGTCGTCAAGAGCTTCACAAAATCTCTCAGGAGCGTGATAAGACATGGCAATCTGAGCTTGAAGCCCTCCAGAAACAACATTCAGATGACTCAGTGGCTCTGGAATCTTTGATGAATGAGATTCAAAGGCTTAAACAACAGCTTGATATGGTTATGAAATCTGAAACATCCCAGGTGGAGGATTCTGAGACTGTACAAACTGAATTAGCAGCCTTGAAACAAGATATGGAAGCTACCCAATCCACTGTTGAGAACCTTAAAGTCCAGATTAATGAGAAGGTGATAGTAGAGGAAGAGGCAAAACTCGCAGCTTCTGAGATCCAGAAGCAGTTAGAAATGGCCAATGCCACCATTGAAAGTCTCCGTAGCGAGGGATGCGGTCTACAACAATCCTTAAACTCTGTAACTTCCAATTTGGAAGAATCTAGACTTCGAGTCAGTGCACTCGAGGAAATGGTGAAAGAACTTCAGGTGTCTGTAGAAGATGATGAAGTAGGAGGGAAGCCTCCATCTGAAGCTGAATCTGTTGCATCAGAATCTGAATTGGAACTATTGAGGGCTGCCCTTGAAGCAGCGGAGGCTAAGCTCCATGAGGAACAAATTGAAAGCACCATGAAGATCCAATCAGCGATTGAGATGGCTGAGCATGTGAAAGTTGATGCAGGGCTGAGGGAATTAGAACTGGAGTCAACCTTACAGAAAACAACTGCAGAGCTTTTAGATTTGAAAGCTCGCCTTTTGAGTATGGAAACGGAACTCCCAGCCATATCGCGAATGAATGAGGAATTGAAAGATGAAATGGATAAGGCAATGGCAAACCATTTTGATTTGGAGATGAGGCTGATAAAGGCTAGTACAGAAGTCACAGAACTGAAATCAACCCTCTTGGATAAGGAGACACAGCTGCAAAGCATTATGGATGAGAATGAACAGCTAAAATCGAAGCTCAAGAGAGACAGGGAGCATCAGGAGAATTATGCTGCAATTATATTGGATGTGGAGAGAGCAAAAGCTGCAGAACAAGAAGCACTGATGAGACTAGGTATTGTCAATGGGGAGGCTGAAAAGAATAACAAGAAGGCAGCAAAGGTCTTGGAGCAGCTTGAGGCTGCTCAGGCAGTGAAATCAGAGATGGAGGCTGAGCTGAGGAGGCTTAGGGTGCAGTCAGATCAGTGGAGAAAGGCAGCTGAAGCAGCTGCAGCAGTTCTCACACCAGGGAGCAATGGCAGAATAGTTGAGAGGACAGGCTCTCTTGATTCAGACTACAATTCACTGCTCCCTGGGAAGCTGCTAAGCTCCCCTTTCTCCGACGACTTGGATGATGAATCTCCAAAGAGGAAGAATGGCAATATGCTCAGGAAGATTGGCGGATTGTGGAAGAAGGGCTCAAAGTGACCAGATTTGATCTTACTGGTGAGTTGGATGTCTGCTATCTCCTGCAAGATCTTTACTTTGTGAATAAAAAATTGATATTGTTCCATTTTTGTTTCTCCGGCCAGGTCATTATTCTAAGGAGGATTTGCAACTGTTTTGCTGTCATGGGAGATTTTCGTTCCTTATTTTTTTCTCTGCAACTCCGGAAGTTGAATTTGGGGTACTTTTGAACACTATTGTATAAATATTTTCTTCTTTTTAAGAAAAAAAACTTGAACTGTCTGTGATCTCATCTGGGGCTCTAGAGCATGGATTTTATTTGCCAATTTTAATGATCAGATTTGAGTTTGATTTCTATGGTATTTTATTGCAGAGATACTCTTTTTGTTGTTGCTTCAAGATTGGTGATCAAAATTTTATTATAATTCATATTCTTCATAGTCTATCTCTCTCTCTTTCTTCTACCTCCTTTTTTGGAAACATATTACATGTGGTGTCCAGAATTCATCTGGAATCCGAACTACATATACAACATTGTTGTACATGTTGTACTCAAATGTGTTGTGCACAATTTGTACAATAGGGGTGCAAATGACTCGAGCCAGCTTGCGATTGCGTCTAGCTTGCGAAACGACTCTAGCTCGGCTTGTTAACGAACTCACAAGCCGAGCTTACCGAGCCATGAGCTAGAGCTCTTCCCGACTCCGCTCATTCGCTCACGAGCCGGATTGATTAGTTTACGACTAGTCATTTCGGTACATTTTCTGATGAGCCCTTGCTGCCTTTTCCTTCAGCCACCGATACTTTCTCCGACGATCTTCTGTAAAAATTGAGTTTTTAGTTCGAGATCGCAAGCCGCTTGCTACCGGTACGAGCCGAGCTTGAGCTCAAAGTTTACGAGACGTGCCGAGCTTGAGCCTCGGCTCGAGCTTGACTCAAGCTCGACTCGACTCGTTTATACCCCTAGTGTATGACAAAATTGTACACACACCTCGGATGCATCTAGACTATGCACATAATATTCTCCCTCTTTCTTCTTGATTCATAATATGTCTTCATTCAATTAGTCGCATAAAAGTTACTATAGAGAATATAAGATTGGCTAATACAGCTAACGAAAAGAAGTAATAACTAAGTAGTCTAATGTATACTAGATCTATAATTTTGTTCAATTATTGCACAAACCTTTAGCTTGAAGCAAAAGGCTTAAAAATATTTAGTAATTCTTCCTCCCAACCCCTCTCCTTTCATGAGTAGATCTCTCAACTTAGAAGCAAAGTCAATTGATTTTGAAATTTGGTTTTAAATATTACCTTGATAATATGTATTCATATGTCAATATTATTATATTTTTTAATGAAATATTTAGTCCTTCATTGGTTAACTTTCACTTTAATTGTGGCACAAGATCATAATTTTCTTAATCTTGTTCTTTAGCTTGTTAAACTATCATTTAAGCTAATTGCTATCTTTTATAGCCTTAGTAGTAGCTATATATTTTGATTATGCAATTGATGAAGAAATAAATAGGTCTATTATTGTAAAATAATATAAATTATTTATGCTTGATAATTAATGGATTGATGTGTGCTTGTAAAATTTAGTGGATTTTATTCCAAGGAAGAGCTTTAAAATTGCAATCCAACTCTTCTAACATATCGAGAGAAAAAAAGATCAAAGTGCTAATTTCTCTATCTTTTATCTTGGCTTTGATTAATTTGATTCCAATGACTTACAAATAACATTGTATCATATCATAACCTCACCAAAACTGAATTTTTATATGATTCTTACCATTGTCTATTGAGAGTCAAATGAAATAAGTGTTCTAAACTAATCATCCAATCATCAAAAATAGAATAAGTAGCAACTTTCAAATACTTAGAAATCCATATGTACATATCATGCCATTGAAGTTGTGAAATCTCTCAAGTTGAATGAAGCTGAACTTTTAAACATTGAGACGACTTTTGGTGTAACCGTGGAATTTTATTAGAAACTCTAAAGTTAAGTGTGCTCGTACCGAAGCAGTCCTAGAATGGGTGACCTCTTAGGAAGTTACATCAACAGGGCAAACCTGTGAGACTATTTGGCCAAAGCGGACAATACCTTGATGAGTAAAAGTTCTAAGTCTTCATAAAAGTATCCCTAAACTCATGCTTTTCCCCCATCTCTTTCATATTATATTGAGGCAAAAGCGGACAATACCTTGATGAGTAAGAGTTCAAGTCTTCATAAAAGTATCCCTAAACTCATGGTTTTACCCCATATCTTTCATATTATATTGAGGCTAATTTTTCTTGTAATGTATTTTCTTGTGACATAAAAGAATTAATTTGTGTTTGACTCGTACAAAGGCTTAATTTTTTTTTCTAATTTTTTTCTAATTTTATTTATATTTTGTTAGAATTCGTAGTTGTTTGAACCTCTTTCAATGATATGATTTTCCAAGCATATTTCAAATGTTGATAGCATGATCCTCATCATTCATCTTAACCTCAAAATTTTCTAAATCTTTAATAATTTTGTCAAAAATGTGTCTTGTTCTTTATAGTCTCTCTCAAACATCTTAAACAAAAATACTTTACTTTTATTATAGATCTCATTTACATATTTAGAATAATTTACATCTTTGTTAAATTTAACCACAATTCTATAATAATGATTTTCCTCTACCTCATGTTGATTATTGTTGTAGACATACAACATTAACATAATATATGCCATTTTCATCATTTCTCCATTTTTGTGTGCTATCTTAAGATCCAAGCTAGAATTTTTTACATCTCTAGACTTTTGCCATCTTCATGTTAACAAAATGGCCTTTATCTATTTCATTCAATTTGAGAATATATATATATATATATA
>JXCR01147580.1:327440-347276 GCA_002079205.1 Phalaenopsis hybrid cultivar
CCTACTGAATCGCAGAAACCATGATGCGCCGCACCAATAACCTCATATCCGCCATTAATTTCATCACTTTCTTATCCTCCATCCCCATCCTCGGCGGAGGTATTTGGCTCAGCAGCCGCGCAAACAGCACTGAATGCCTTCGATTCCTCCAATGGCCCATCATCATCATCGGAATCACAATCATGGTGATCTCCCTCCTGGGCTTCCTCGGCACCTGCTACCATCAGTCATGGCTTCTACAACTCTACCTCTTCGTCATGTTCCTCATCATCGTAACCCTAACCGGCTTCATCGTCTTCGCATTCGGCGTGACAGACAGCGGCCATGGCCAGGTGATTGTTAACCGATTGTTTCTGGAGNTTGCAACTCTACCTCTTCGTCATGTTCCTCATCATCGTAACCCTAACCGGATTCATCGTCTTCGCATTCGGCGTGACAGACAGCGGCCATGGCCAGGTGATTGTTAACCGATTGTTTCTGGAGTACCAGCTATCTGACTACTCGGGATGGCTAAAGAACCGAGTGAGCGATCCCGAATACTGGTTCAAAATCAGTTCTTGTCTTCGGGATGCGCGTGCTTGTTCGGGGATGCGTCGAACAGTGCAGGTCCCGGTGACAGGGATGGTGGTTTCGGAGTCTGTTGATATGTTCTACCACCGCCGGCTTTCCGCCATTGAGGTGAGGGATCGGTTCCTCTCTTTTTTGTTCTGTTTAGCAGCTTCAGCTGAAAAGGGCTCAACTTGAGAAATTATTGCATACGGCGGCGTCCTATCCTGACCGTAGTTCACGGTGATCTACGGTAATGATTATTTTCATTTTTTTAAAAAAATAAAAAAAAATTTTAGGTGGGGCCACCGAAATACATCAGGACCGTAGATCAGGTGATGTACGGTCCGGATCGAACACCGCACGCAAGCAACGTGCGGTGTCTGATCCGTATGGAATAATTTTTCCTCAACTTGACTGTAATTTCAATTTGATTTCGATTCAATCTTAGAAAAAAATATTACTACTTCCAGAGAACGCTGTTATTTGTAACTAATAAGATACTTTTGTTTTTATATATTTCTAAGTTACAGATAGGCTATAGGTAAGTTACAGAAAAATTACAGGGGTATAACACTGATATTTTATATATGCAAATTTTTTCTCATTTACTGATCGAAGTGATTGTCCGAATGCAGCTTAAGTGACGTAATTTTTTGTTTTTTTTGCGTTTTTTTCTATTTTGTAAATTTAAAAACTTCAACTAAAAATTGTATTTTTTTTAGGAAGCCTTTAAGTGTTGTAGCTACTAGAAAACTACGGAATGAATTTTTTTTTTTCTTAATTATAGTAGTCAGCATAGCATTTTAAACATCAATTTCAGCACTACTTCTTCAAATAGATGCTGCCCCAAATAAGAAAAATTATTCCATACGGATCGGACACCGCACACATCCGATCCTGACCGTAAACTGATTTACAGTCATGATGTATTTCGGTGGGCTCCACCTAAATGTTTTTTTTTAAAAAAAAAATTAAATTTAATCATGTATTTACGGTCAAGATGTATTTCGGTGGACCCCACCTAAAAAGTGGACTACCACACCCTAATAGACCCTTAATTTTCTTTTAGCAGAGTATTATTTATCGGATTTAATCATGAATTTTTCTTAAATCCATCCAAACACCTAAAAAAAAAAAATATAAATCCATCGCTCCATTAAATCCAACTTTCTCGCATTCCGTCGTCTTCTTCTCGCGTTACATCATTTCTAAGACATAAATCTAGATTTCAGATCTATTCCACTGTTGCTCCCAAACTCTTCCACAAGAACATGGGTTTGGTAATTTCAGATTCATCAGACTTGATAAATCCTATTTAACATAAAACTAAGTTGCAGCATAATACCCCCTTAATTTCATTCCAAAAAAAAAATCATTTTTTAGTTAGATTTCTTCTGCTGGCGATTGATTTTGCTTCATAAATCTATGTTCTTTCTGTTCTAATCGATACATGAGAAACTGTTCATATGCGAACAATAGGAGAATTATTCCATTCTATTCATTTCTCTCATTCTGCATAAATGCTGTATCTGCATGCTGAAAGATCAGTAAAAATTTGATATACAGACCACATAATTCCTATGTATTTACATATTTAACATCTAAATTTTTATAATTTGCTAGAGTATTATATATGTAAATTCATAAAAATTTTGGAGGCGAGCTTATAATTGAGCATTAAGTCAGAATCATCACTGTAAATTTTTTTAATGGCAAACATAACCCCTGAGGTCACCATCAACAAATGAGAAATTGGTGGGGAGGGAAAGAGACATTGCAGGAGAGTAAGGTAAGCAAAGAGAAAAAGAAGCTCTATTGGGTTCCTCTTTCTGAATTCCCCTTTTCCTCAGGAAGCAAGACGACCACATTTGCTGCATTATTGAGAAACGAGGTATTTTTGTAATGATTTTATGATTTCTTTTTGTCATTTCAGTGGGGCCTTGTAATTGGAAAATTGTTTCAAAGGTCTTCTTCTCGCAAAAGCCAATCTTTTTTAATGGATGTTTGGTTGTCAATCAAGATAACTTAAGGTTGGAGGAGAATGTAATGTCAAAAAGTCTAAATTATCGTTTGTGATGAAAGGAAAGCTTGGATTTATTCAGGTTTAAGGCAATTATCACATGATTAGTGCTAAAGATGTTTTATTAATATAGAAGGAAAAAAATATAAGCAGGAGAGGGGCACGCCTTAGTGGAATTGAGACGAGGCGCACCTTGAGGCGTTTGATACGTATATCTTAAAGCGTTTTTCTTTAGAATTGCACTGAGGTGAGCCTAAAACGCCCGTTAGATTGCACAATTTTAAACAGTGCTACGCTCTGAGATTGGCTTATAGGCCATTATAGATAACCATAGACACCTTTGCTACTATCGCCAAAACCTATTGAGCTGGGTTCATGTCAAGTCAACAGTCGGTCAACTGGCTCAGTACGACCTAGCTAGATCATTCGACCAAAATAGCTCGACCAAGCGTTGGACCGATTAATCAATTTGGCCATCTAGTTCCATAGATTAATTCGACCAGTTAGACCCGGTGAGTATTCTTGACATGTCAGTAGGGTTTCATCATCTCATATAATAGCTAAATAACATGACAAGATGCATATACCATACATTCAACTATTTAGCTTGGCACATATTTTGTTCCTTTACAATGTAACTTTTTTCTTGTATAGCATTGTATGTATTCTACCTTGAGCCAGCCTTTATAACCAATAAATTGAGGTGACCATCAAGTGGCATCATAGAGAGAGAGAGAGAGAGAGCCTAAAGACACCATAAGCAATCCCCTATAATGACTAGTTTCTTTGATATTGATAAAATCCCCTATAATTTAAGTTGCACCATATATTTGACACTATTAACTTTATTACAACTCTCTCTCTCTCTCTCTGCCTCTTCATCAATTATTTAGTGTTATGTCCCTACCATCATTTTTTAAATCACTATGTCATTAACATAAACTTTCATGTTTCAGTCAGGATGTTGCAAGCCACCTACATCATGCGGATATGTGTACGTGAACGAGACGCTATGGAACGTCAACGCAGGGATGCTCGTGAACGACATCGACTGTATTCGTTGGAGCAATGATCAGCAGCAACTGTGCTACCAGTGCGACTCATGCAAGGCCGGCCTCTTGGCCACCTTGAAACACAGCTGGAGAAAGGTTTCAGTCATTAACATTGTCATCCTCATCATCCTCATTTTTGTTTATGTTGCCGCCTGCGCTGCGTTCAGGAACTACAAGCGAATGGACAATGATGAGGCTTATAGGGAGGCAAGGATGACCAAATCCAGGCCTGGCAGGTTCGAGTTATAGCTTATGTTCCTGCAATTGAAATCAGTAGACGTTAGGAGATTGTGTGGCCTGTTGTATTTGTAGTGATTGTATTATTCTTGGGTTCTCTTTTCTTTAATGTGTTTGGGAGAAAGGGTTAGATTGTTTGTAGTGCTTTAATTTGTCAAGTATGAATAATGGTAAGTGCTTTTATGACATCCTTTCTTATGGGTGGTGGGAAGCATTTGAAGTTTAACATAAATATCATGTAGTTTTTATGTAGTTGCATATTGCACATCTAAAGTATTATATTTACAAAGATGGCATTCAAATCCTTAATGTCATATAAGAAATGTCACTATTACTAACTTTTTAAGAGTAAAGTACACATTTTCCTGCATAAGTTTATGACACTAAAATTTTATAAATGAAACTATAATATCTTAGGTATTTGATTTGTAAATACATAAAAATTATGTGAAGTGCATGCAAATTTTGATAAAATAAAAGGTTTGAGATATTATGTTACATGAAATCATTGTTCAATTTGTCAAAGTTATGACTTGGTGCTTGCTATTGGAAACGTCGAACAAATCTTCTGTTCCTCATTGCCTCTTGATGCGCGCTAGAAAATTCACGGAGGTAGAGTAATGGAATATCGTCTTTGCGTTGCACGAGGATTCAAAACAAACTCAGATGAGAGGGAAATAACCTGTGATGACACCAGAAGTTTTTACGCGGAAAATCCGTAAAGGGTAAAAACACGAGGCCTGACCCAGTTATAAAAATTCGCTATAGGTTGATGATTACAAAGACCTCTTATCCCACAAACGAGAAATGATTACTAGATTCTCCAAGTTAAAGCGTCTACTGACAACGTCTGGTTAGCAACGATTAACAAAGGTTGGTGTGCTCGGCGGTGGTTGACGACAGTCTATGATGGTTGGTCGTGGTCGACTAAGGTTAGCGTGGTCGACGGCGGCCGGCGGTGGTCGACGGAAGTCAGCGTTGGTCACCGACGGTCGATGGTGGTCGACGACAATTGACAATGACAGAGATGATGTTGGACTTGCGGTCATTCTCAAAGTCTCAATTTCTCTCTCAAGCTTCCTCCATGTGAGGGGTGAGGCTCTATTTATTGTGTTCTGGGTGCAATTATTGCAGAAATATGAATCATATTGATTGGACGGTCCAGAGAGCTTCCCTCAACCAAATTGCTTTTTATGGACATTTGAGTTCCTTAATGATGTCGGAATTGAGCAATCTTTGGCTTGTTGGATTCATTTTGTCGAGACGTCTGATTCGACTATGAAATCGCTAGATTGGATATTCATTTGATTTTCTAAATATGTCCAGTAATCCTTCAAAAGTGGTTTAATGATTTGATCTGGGTTTGATTTGACTCGATTGTAATAGTTTTTATATCATGGAGTCTATCTCATCGAGCCGAACAGTTTGACTGTAAGTTCACCGAAATCAGAGCTCTCGATGACTCTTAATTGAAGTTTGAATGTTTCTTACTCAAAATGTTGCCTCGAGATTCGTGATGAATTATGAAAATTTTGTTGGTGACGTATCACCTCTCTAATCTTCTCTACACAAGTCACTCAACTCTTGGGATAGAACATTTCCATGATTATTTTTTCAAAGTTTCTCCTAACCTCTCTAATTTTCGTGGTTTCTATTCGTCTCAACCTATTATTATGCCATCAGACGAGGTAGAACTTTGTTAGATTGTCATCTTTGAGCGACTCTGAGCTCCCTTTCTGAGTTCCGAGGGCCCGAGGAGAAAAACCTTCATTATCGAAAAGTTATTGTTTTATACATAGCCCCCCTACTAGCCACAATACCTTATTTATATCTCCTGTCATATATTTCACTGCAAAAAAATTTTCCTCAATGGTTGCAAAACCTGTGAAGAGTTAAGAGGAGTTACCAAAAGAGAGAACTAGGGTGGTGTATCATATATAACCTATTGCCCTCAAAAACCCAAATACATGTATATGTACAAATGTGGGTGGAAAATATAAAAGAATATAATAATAATTCAAGTCTTGGGGACCATTTTTTGTATGCTCTAGTTTGACATATATCCAAGGCACTATCAATTTAGCACATACATACAAAAGCCACTCTTTCAATTTGACTTGTTTTCCTCTGATGAATGGGCAGGTTATCAACATATGAAGAGAATGACATGGGCATTAAAGAGGCGGCAGCGAGAAAATATTACGTTCGGATGACAGCCGTGCAGACGACGACATTAATCACATCTCGCTCACGCTGCTGAAGGCATGACTTTTTATAATCTATGCCGATGTCCACACTCCAACTTACCGGACTTAATATTAACATATCATAAAATGGTAAAAAAACTTTAGCCGTCGTCATCTTTTCGAGCTGATGCCATTTAAGATCAAGTTATTGATGATTCATAAATGCTTTTGGAGTAAATTTTTTTCTAAAAAGATTGTTTCACACCATAGAAGTTCATCCACAAGCTTGAATTCTTTGAGGAAGGGGTGGATAATGTAAATAAAAATTTAAATTTGATATTAATATGCAAAGGTTGTTAGTTGGAGAAATTTAAGTCTATTTGGATAAGCCTATTTTTATATTTAAATAATTTATGCTTCGAAAACCTGCCGGAAGTAATCTTTCTTCTCTTTCAACATTGTATTATCTATATAATTCAAACTATTTCTCCTATTCACACCATGCAGCCAAACTTCATCCTTACCAGGATGTATGAACAAAATACACTGAATTAGATATGACTATCTCGAGCGGGATACGTAGCGAAGAATCAACTCCGTTGAGCACAAGGAATTCACAGCCTGATGCAGGGCAAACCACCCGACCGACCGAGTCAAGTAGACAGGCCGATCAAGCAAATGAACGACATAGCAGCCTAGGAGCGAGTGAAGTGATGCTTCGATCATGAAAGATTCGATAAAAGTAACAACAACCTTGATGGTTATGTTTGCTGACAGACAGTAAAGAATCTTAAAGATATTGACGACATTTCATAATGTAATTTCTACTTACTATAAATATGCGAATAAAAAGGCGAAAACTTTTTCTGAAAAAAGTCATAAGTACTGAATTTTTGTGCCAGTAAGACTTTAGTCTTTTCTGACAATGTCTCAATAATCTCAATTATGTTCCTAAGAAAAAAAAAATTACACCTTTATCATCAAGTTAAATATTTAAATAAAAAATCATAATATTCAGCAAGAGCCAAGTCATCATCATCATCAAGATGTCCACACTGCCTCCTCTCTGATACTTCCATGGCCATCATCTTCAAGCAGAAAATCACCAAAACCCTCAAAAGGATTCAGAGCAGCAGCAGAAGGAGAAGGAGAAGGAGAATCAAATAATGGCTGCTGTGGCAAGCAGAAGTCAAAATCTTTGCAGAAGAGGGCGAGGATATGGTTGTGTTGGGTCTCGACGGCGAGCAGCTCGGCTCGCGACCGAGCCAGCTGCGCCTGGAGCTCCTCCACTTGCTTCTGTAAGTAGCAGATGGCGCCGGCGCAGCCGTAGACGGGATCTTTGATCCGGACGGTTGCCTCGTACACCATGCTGCTCACTGCATCAGCCCTCTGGCTTTCCGGCAGCTCCTGGTTATCACATGAGTTTATGGAAGAAGTTAGGGTTTGTGAATTTAGCCGGAAGATCGTTAGTCGCTCGAAAGTTAGATTTGAATTTTGACACGGATTGAAATAAATGAGTCGAACTATCAGTTGAAAACTTTGGATTGAGTTTTTTATGAGTTGTTTTTGAGACATATATGGATCGACTCGAGCTGACTCGCGATTCACTCGTGATCAATTTCAATTTTGTGTTGGATCAAGCTGAAATGAATACAGATAACTTAATTTGAGCTCGCTTGTTTCAATTTCGAGCCGGATTGAGATCGTTTCAATTTCATTGAATATAATAAGCCAGGAGTTATTTTTAGATATATATATATATATATATATACAATTAAACGTTATTTATTTTTTTTTTTATTATTCTAATACCATGTAAATATGTTATCACATAAAAAAATATTACTATTTTAATTTTTAAAAATGAAATATGTATTTCATGCATAATTTAGGAGGCTTATTAGTCATGTAGGTAAAAATGAACTTTTAGGGGTTGGATATGTAATTATATAGGAATTAAGTGGTATGTATGTAAATCATCTTCTAAAGTATATATATGGATTTTTTTTCATATTAATAATTATCTTTAAATAATATTGTTTATTCAACCTATCGAAAATTATTGAATAAACAATATTTATTGATAAATTTGTTTTTTTTTTAATTTAGTGGAGATAAATTAAAAAAAAAAAATAATTAATTTGACAATAGGGGATATTTTTGTAATTAACAATTTGAAATTAAAAAACTTTAAAATTCATTATGAATTTTTTTTTTTATAAAAAAATTCTCTAACTAATATTATAATTTTGTTAAAGATAATCACAATGTTGAAAATTATCATTCATATTGCCTTCATGTTGCTAAAAAATTGGAGAAAAATTTGGTTACGTAAGATGTTTGCAAAGCTGCATACATTGGATGTTATTCAGAGGTTATTGGAGTGTTATATCTGGGTTATACCCCCACTAACATCTCTGTAACACGGATATAACCCCCCAATGTCATCTAAATAACCTCGAATGTACGCATCTCTGCAAACGTATAATTTGATCATGACACACATAAATATATCAATTTAAGTAAAAAAAACACCTGATTAATTAATTAATTTATAAATATCAATATTTCAAGTGGCTTATATGTAAATATTGGCTAATTAAAAAAAATATAATAAAATATAATTGAAGAACAGAGAGGAACAGAGAGGAGAAAGGCAGGATTACTTGAAGTGATTTGATGATATTGCTGGCCCCAAAAACATGGTGTGCGGTGGTGAATTTAAGGGGCTCCGTCGGAGGAAAGTAAGGGGCGAGCAGACATTGTGCGGCGCAGCGGCGGCGGAGAATCTTGCAGGCGGCGCACGGGCTCTGGTAATTACTCCTCGGAGCCGGATTCGGATGAGGAAGCAGGGGAGGGGAGGAAGAAGAAGAAGAGGTGGAGGAGAGATGAGGGTAGAAGCTCGGATTCATGTCTGTAAAGACTGCTACTTTGAAGAGGAGGATAAGGGAAGTGTTTCATGGGAGATGGAGGGGAGGAAGAATGAGTATTTATGGAGGAGGGGGTGGGGTTTGGTGGGGATATGGGGGGAAATTTTTTAGGAGTGATTGGATGATTGTAATATTAATATTAAATTTTGTGTGGTGAGTTAATGATGTGATTTAATGGTTTTGTATTTATGTTAGTGGTTAATTTAAATTTGTATGATCTCTTGGGAGGGGACCTAGGGTTTGAGTTAGAGGAAGATCGGAATTTGGAGAAGAGGTTGATGTCCGACATTGTTTATGTTCTTAAGATCCAAAGAATGCTTTTCGTGCTCCAATAATCGTCGACCATAGTTGGCCACCATCTATTTGTTACAGTGAAGTTAGGTATAGAGTTAAGACTTGCGTTGCGGAGCAGTGAAGTTGAGTGTGAAGTAACAACTGACGTCGTGGAGTCACAAAGAGTTTAACGGGGCGGTACATTATCTTGATTGTTATGTTGTGTCACAACGCACCTTGAAGATGGTTGACTGAAACTCCAACAATTGCTCCCCATTGAAATTGTTTCTAACAAGCTCTTTGGCACATGCCCGTTGTAACTCGAGAAATCTTGCAACTCTTTCATGCATGCAGAACAAAAGTCTGTACGTGTAATCACCAACTCATAGTGGATTATTTTAATTAAGCTAAGCTCAGTTAATTTTTTTTCTTTCCAAATGTTCCACGTAAAAACTTTTGGTAATTCTGCTCGTCACTTTTCACTACAGAAAAGATGAGAATTAGCGTTAGAATTTGCATCAGAAATTTGTTGACACAAATGTTACCATCGAATTTGCGTTAGATTTGTGGTGAACTTGGAAGTTGCTTAGGGCCATCAAATTTACGTCAATTTTTGCGTCAAAATTTTGTCAACTGACTAACATAACAAGTTTATTTAATTGCATAGATTATTGTCCAACACAAAGTAGACAGAATTCCAGCGTAAATGTCCTAAAATATATATCCCATGCTACAACCTCTCATTTTTTTTCTTTCTTCTTTCAATTTGTTCGCTCTGACACATCCGCGGACGACTAAGACTACCCATCTTCTCGAGTATTCCTAACGGCATTCCACTGGCAAAATCCTAGCTCTGATGACCTCCTCTCATGTCTGGAACTAAAATAATGTTTCCTTCTCTAGTGCATCTTTACTTCACGCAAGAAATTTTCTTTTTGCATGACAAAGTATGTAAAATTCGATATTTTGGTTTTAGGTTTGAAATGAACATGTTTTATTTTACTTTCTATATGATATTTGAAGTTTAGGTTTTAGATATGTAATGCATATCATTTGTTTTGTTCTAGGGTGAAAATTAATGTTAATGTGTGGTAGATATATACATAAAAGGTTGTATTGCTCCTATATTTGAAAAGAGAAGCATAAAATTAAGTTATATTTTGTTGAGATGCCAATGCTTAGGCGATGAGTGGCTTAACACTTAGGTGGACGAGTTGGTGTTGCTCCTTTTTTTAAACAGGTTAGAGAAGATTGTCTTAGATGGTTTGGTCACATTAAATATCGATCATGTGATGAGTCTATTATGAATGAACGTTTTTGAAATTCTGGGTCTATTGTTCAAAGTAAAATGTTCTGTATAAGCTAGGTGGTGATGTTATTACTCGAATTCAAGTTGGATATTCGAAGTGGAGGACTTGCCTATACTTAAAGGAACATTTGATGAGATGGAGGTAAGTCTTTTAGTGCTTTAGTGGATGATTGGTTACTTAGAGGTAAAATGTGAAACAAATATATATGTGAAAGTGTTGGTGTAACTCCAATGGCAAACAACAATAGAGAGTGTCGCCTTGGTTAGTTTTGCCACCATAATGTTGACCATTTGATAACCCTATTAGGATTGTAAATGATTTACATTTAACTTATATTAAGAAAGGTAAAGGCAGACCTAAGAAGATTTGGGCATAATCTATTATAATTATTATAATTACATAAAATTAAGACACTCAATGGGACACAAAAGTGAAAAAAGTTTAACTCGTATAGCTGACCCCAGTAGGTGTGGAAAAGGTTTTGCTTTGTGTAATACATAAAAATTGTGTGGTTTGTATGTATAATTTGAAATTTAGGGGTTTGGTGTGTGATACTGAAGAATTTTTTTGTTTTTATGATAAATTTGAAGTTTAGGTATTACATGTATTGTGCATAGGACTTGAGTGTGGTTTATATGTAAAAATTGATGGTTGGGTGTAAGATATTTAATACATATATTTTCTCGGTTCTTTTTAGAGCACTCGGAGTCGTTAGCTTGTCTATTATATATCATCGTATAATTCTCTTATTCGATAAACTTCCCTCCTAAATCATATCAATGATTTGAAGAGGAGATTAATCGAAAAGAATGATATACAAAAACAAATAGGCAAACAAATGAAAAAATAAACGAAAGGCTTACACATGGCTAATCCTCGTGTGATGGGTCGAGAATATACACCCGAATAAGATCAGATCAAAGTATCTCAAAATACATCCACGAAGAGAATTCTCAAATAGAGCACCCATAAACAGAGAACCAAAAACAACATTTTTGTTCTTGGGTAAAGAGTCTCATGTAGGAATGTATCCCTCTGGTTAATTAAATCATGGGGGTTACCCAGGAATCCTCTCGATAAAACTTTCATTTATATTATCATGAACCTGAAGAATATGCCTTCAAATAATGTTTAATTCATTTGAGAACACCTCAATGCTTTTAAAGCTCTCGGTAAGCCACAGGAGAAATGGCGAGTCTCTCACATTCAAAATGGGTAACAGTTTGTCTACATTCAGAGCCTATTAAATAACCAAAGTCAACTCAACGAAAATATCTCTATATATCAGAGTCCACTGGGCCATAAGGGTAAAGGGTGAATCATTGTATCCCAAATGAAATGCATTTCATCAGTAATCAGACCGTCAACATGATATCAAAAAAGTTAAAGGAGCAACAAGGCTCAAAGAGGCTTAGTAAGAGGAAGAGTAGAGTAATCCTAAAAGGTAGAGGTAATCGGGTCAGGGCATCACAGACCTGTCATCTTAAGCTAATAGGACTATAAGTCTACTTGGTTTTGAAAGTAGTCGACCCAACACGTCTAGAGATCCACAATCAATAATCCGTGAATTATTTCATCCACAGGAACCTCAGTAACCATAAAACCAAAGGAACAAAACTATATTTTATGACTATAGGTGGGACTTGTACCTGACGAAGTGGCGAGGATGCTACTGGAAAAAAAAGGAAAGAAGTTTAACTACGAATCTTAAAATGCTCTCCACAAAAACACTTGCACCCGTCTGGGTCGAGAGTCTTCTAATATTCTAAACGTACTAAACAACCACCTAAGTAGAAATCTATGCCTGGTCAGTCGGGTTGAAGATGCTTAGAGGATTTTCTTTTGGAACATGTGAAAAAATGATGTCGTTATTTTCTACAATCATGAGCATGAAGGCCTTATTAATTATGAATGGGGTGATAACCATACATTCAACCCATTCAAAATTCAGCCTGAAGGTCATGCAAGAAAGTAAAAATGAGAATTTTAAAGTCCTGGATAATTTCATCTCAAAATTTTCAATGTTTTGAATATTTTATTTAGATTTTGTAGCAAATTTAGAATTTTAAATCCTGGAGCTTATATTGTATTCGTGATTCTCAGATTAACCACAAAAAGAAATAATGATATTCATTTCAAACATGTAAACATGCAATAGTAAACAAAAAAACTAGTTAAATCAAATAATAAAAAAAGGCTTGTGCAGCTGGGTCTGCAACATATCCCAAAAAAGAAAAAAAAAGGTCGGACTCTTCGTATACATAAGCAAACCTAAATCTATATATCAATAATAAATGCAGAATTAAGATATGGGACACGAGCTGCTACTTCAAGTCCCCGCCACATGGTTACCACGCCAAAACGTCTCAGAACCCATGCCCATATCATATTTATGCTACACGGCTCTCCTAAGGGCTTTAAAAAGTACAATATGAAAGTGAAAGAATGACTCGACCTGCAAAAAAAATGTTAGCACAAATTATAACATACAAACGTATTTGGGTTATGCCTGGTGGAAGAGCTAAGCAGAACCTGCAAGCAAAAGTTTGCATGTAAATCACCACATGCTCCCATTTCTATTATACTTGTGTGTGTGCATATATATGACATGACCCCCTGCAGAAGAGACCAACCTAATATACTACAATGCATACCAAAGTTTAAGAACATGCATGCACGCCAAAGACACAAGCAGAAAAAGCCCCCGGTTAGGACAACCTAGCCAGCACAAAACAATAGTCGGGTGCCAAAAATACTACCTAGCAACCTAATCCTAGCCTAGCACACCATCTAATAGAAAGTGTCCTAACGAGCATTGCAGTCGTCAGGGAAAAGTCTTTGTCTACTGCATGACT
The DNA here is from genome assembly GCA_002079205.1 of Phalaenopsis hybrid cultivar. NCBI lineage: Eukaryota > Viridiplantae > Streptophyta > Magnoliopsida > Asparagales > Orchidaceae > Phalaenopsis > Phalaenopsis hybrid cultivar. The sequence continues at coordinate 340,853 of JXCR01147580.1, forward strand.
TTGACAGAGTCGTTACACTGGCTCCATCCTAAAAATCTGAGGAATCTAAAACATGTCACGAGAAAATGGGTGATTTTTTTAAAGAGACGGCCTCATGTATGGCCTAACTTGTAATTTTAAAATTGGTAGATAAATACTTATAATAGCAAAAATATCCATTTTGATTTGTTTTAAATAATGGACCGTTGAAAGCAAATCTCGAGCAATCAAATGGCATACTCGTTATTCAGGATACATAAATTCACAGTGCTCGCTGATATATCCTCGCAGGCAATGCTCGTTTCAGTATTACAACCAACAAACAAGTCACTCTCCCAACGAGTATGACAAAATAAATGAAAACCTAGCGCAAACACCGAATTATCGCCCGATTTGCTGCAGATTCGTGTTGGTTTTACCCAACCACCAAAACAACAAAATTCCTCCAGCATTTATCATCAGAGCATGCGCTGAATTCTCGTACAACGCTAAAAAAAATAATAATTCATCACTCCACCGCTGCGAATTCTCCCGCACGAGTCAAGATCTATTCAGGATTTCTCTTGTTTGATCATTAATTAGTTAAAAAAATTTGACTAACGGCTTAATTACTTATAATGTAGATGATTGAAGGCATAATAATTAGATAACATTCAGTTCTTCGTCAACATCAAAAGGAAAAATCAAGCACTTTCCACTACCCACTGGAAAACAATATTTTCTTTTTATTTTTTTTTAATTGATTAGGTATGCTTTGTCCTTGGTCTCCTTATTTCCACACGTTAATTGCACAGCATGACCAAATTAGGTGCAAAATATAATTATTTAAATTACTTTATTTTCTTCCATATGCTTGGATGCATGTTACAATTTCTATGTTAGGACTGTAAACGAGACGGGCTTAAGCGAGTTCAGGCTTGGCTCGTGTTCGGCTCGTGTTTGAAATTGACTCTTGAACAGTGTGTTCGTGTTCGGCTTGATTTAAGTTTCTTTATATGTTGATATTATTTGGCGGATAATCATTAGATGATTTGCAAGACTATTAGCTAGTTGTTATGTGTTACATTACTATTTTGAATATGAATATTGTGTTCACACATACACAAGTATGAAAATTACATGTGTGCCCATTTTGCAAAATAATGTAAATAAAGGTCACATTCATAGAGGTGAATATCATTTATGTGGGGTCATTGCAAGGGAATTAATTAATTTGGATATACTTCTTGGCTGCTACTTGTGTTTGAATTCACATGAAATTCTTAGGATTTTTCTCAACATGTTAATTTTCTTCTAGGGGATGTGATGAATGGTGGCAGTGGAGCAACATGAGCGTGAGAGAGAGACTTAGGGTCTTTTGGAAAGGCGGTGCGGTGGCAGTGCGGCATCACACTGCAGTTTTGGTTGTTTGGGTAAAGTGAGTTTCGACAATTTTTTCAAAAAGCTGCGGCTAAAATCTACGTTTTCTCACCAGTTATGGTTAAGTGCGGTGGCAACTTTCTAGCTATGGTTTAACTTTTTCCAAAAAAAAAAGTAATAGACACCATAACTTTTTAAACATCATATTATTTTTTAGTAGCTTCGCATATGTGTTTTAATAATCTGCAGCTGCCCCAAACAGACCCTAGCGTCTTTTGGGGCAGCTACAGCTGTTTGAAGAAACACTTGCGAACCTATTGCATAAGAAATTGTTGTTCAAAAAACTATGGTGGCTATTACAATTTTATTCTTGTTATTTTCGACAAGTCATAATTTTGCTTTCTAACAGTCACCGCACTTAGCTGGGTCAGATTACAAAATACGCATTCCTACCGCAGCTTTTGGCAAAATGTGCTTACCTGGGTCAGATTGCAAAATAAGTTTTGCCAATCGTTACGAAGTACAAAGTGGCACTGCACCACCATCACACTGCTTCCCCAATCGCACCCTTAATGATAGTTCTACGTTTGTGATCTTCCTCTAATCGTTGTGTCGAGAAATACAATTATTGTGGCTTCTAAAGTAAAACAACAGGGTTAAAAAGAGTTGGAGATCATTAGATATGTTTCTCTTTTAGATGGGATTTATGGGTGAGAGATGTTATTTTGTTTTTTTTTTTTTAATCTTTGGAAAGGTTCTGTCTAATTTTGTTTTGAACCTATTTATTTTATATTCATATTTTCTTTATATTGTAGTTTGTATAATTTGCTACCCCTCATATATGATGGTCATTCTTGATTGTGTTGTAATAGTCATGGATTTGCTTACCCTAGATTTATCTGTTTGATCTTTTCAATGCTCTCCAAGAGGTTTATTTTGAGCTCATTTCAACAAATTCATATTAAATGCTAATTGTGACTAAAAGATGATATCATCTAGTATGTAGAGGTGTTTAAATGGTGCTACTAATTATGAATAAGAGAAGTATAATGAAAATATTTATTTTGAAATTTGAAAAATGTTGAGAACAGGTTTCCTTAAGGAGGAATTTTTCAAGGCCTTGAAGTGGGAGAATATGCTAGCTAATCAATATAGATGAAAAGAAAAAAAATGGATCAAAAAGATATTAATTAAGGGTCCGTTTGGGGCAGCTTATTTGGTGTGGTGGCATTTTAAAAATGCACCTAATCTGTTTGGGTAAACTGTGTTTTGGCAGCTTATGTGTTTTTAAAATACTGAAAATAACGTTTTCACACCGCACCTATCTAGGTGCAGTGACAGCTTTCTGGCTTTTCCAAAAAAAATAAAAAATTGTAATAGCTACCGCACCTAGCTTATCATCATATTATTTTTAATTAACTTATCGGCAGATTATTCAATAAGCTGCAATTGCCCCAAACAGACCTTAAATTATCCTTAGCTTTGTAGACTTAGGTTCTTCAGAATATAAATAAATTATTACAATAAGCTAGATGCATAGAAAATGCCAGTACCTCTTTATATAATGATCGTAGTCCCAATGTTATTTTATATAAAAAAAAAATTGTACCAAAGATGAAACATCACCATAAGAGAACTTGAAATCTAACAAAACATTTTATAAGGATTAAAGAGAAAAATATTTCTATCTTTATATGTTATCTTTAAAGAGAAAGAATTACAAACTAATTTATGATTGTTGTGAGTGAAAAATATATTGTTTTTATGCTATGAAGTACATGTTTTATTTCATTTTTATGATGATTTTATGCTTATGGAATGTGTATCGTTTGTGTATTGCATGATACAGGTGTGGAGCTAGCTTAGAGCAGCTAAAGGATGAAAATTGGCTAAGCATCATTACTAGTGCCCCTTGGCCAATGAGCAATGCCCTTTGTTAGTGACTAGCACCCCTTTAGCAATCCTTCTGTCATAGAATATACACCAGCCACTAGCGCCTCCGTGCCAGGCCCTCCATGCACCCACTCCATAGGTCAGCTAACCCATGCTAGAAACCCTAGTTTCAGATAGAGAGAGCAGCTAGTAGGCACAAGCAGACAACGCACCCGTGCCACTCCTTAATGTGGTGATGCCCAGTTACACAAGATGATGATTGGAGGATTTTATGGCTTTTTTTGTAGCCCTAACTATATTAAGGATGTTTTGGGTGATCATGGGTCCCTCTTGCTTTTGGAGGCTGTCTTTTGTTCTTTAGAGAGTTTTGTGGAGAGTTTTGGTGACTTTGAAGGGGGAGATTGTGTGAGACACTTGATTGCTTTTACGTGAGAGATTGAAATAATGGAGTGCTTTTATTGTAAGGAGAAGATCCAAGTTTACTTTATAGAGAAAAGCAACTCGAGTTTGAGTTTTTCTTTACTTGTACATTTTGATTTTAAAATTTTAATGAATTTTTTTATTATTTTTTGATAATGTGTAGTCGCTAAGTATTTTCATACTTTTGTGACTTGGACATTTGATGGAATTGTATTTCTTTTTGGGAAATTTCTCTTGACTTCTTTTCAGTGCTTGAGATTTAATCTATGTTAATGTGTAACTTTTTTATCATAATTTACCTTTGATTTGACCAATTGAAAAGTTATAATCTCTTGTGATCTTGGAGTACTCATTTTTGTTGACTAGAAGAACAAGTAGATTAACACAAAATCACCTAAAAGAATAGATATTGACAATAGAAGATTACAACCTATAAAAGAGACTAGATGATTCCTGAAAAACTTTACATGATTAAGCCTCCTTAATCATAGTATTAGTTTCTAATGCTTCTTTTGATCTGAACGGAGGCTAAGAAGGCATTGTCTTTGGTTGTCAACAACAAAGTGGGGAAACTCGTCAGAAGAATTTTGAGGATTCACAATGATCCAATCATAGAAGTATGATTTTTTATCATCTCTGAGAAATTAACTCCAACAATATAGTTAGGTTTTCATTATTATGAATAGTCACTTTTCAAAATCTGCCACTTGAAACACTTAAAGCTAGACTTAGGGTTAAGTAAGCTAGAACTTTTGTCAATTAGAAAATTTACTAGCTTCCCCATGGGATCGAGACGCAGACTAAAATTGATATATTATTTGAGTGAAATATATACTAGCGAGATTGTTGCCTATTTTATTGCAAATTTAGACTTTAAGTTTTTGCACTATTGTTAGGAAATGATGCTGAATTTTTAAATTTAGAAGAGTTTTAGCCAAACAATTTAAAATTTAGGTTTTAACCTTGTACTAATTTTTGTGTATTTTTTGTACTCTTTTTTTTTGCATTATTAACTATTTATAAAAAAAATCAAAGAATATTGCATATTTTGATTTGTGATGTGTTATACTTTATTTTTTGTGTGTTTTGAATACTTATTATACATATTATTTAGATAAGGGTCATCTAGTTGATAGTCATTAGTTGTATATGTAGGTGAGGAGTATTCGAGTTAGAGTCATTTGATCCTGAAATCAAAAAAATAACTAAAAAATTAAAAAATATATATAAAAACTAAAAAAGAAATACTCATAAATGACAAATCCCAGAGAAGATAATCTTAGGCCTGTCATGGAGTATGCCAACCCATTGGTAGAAGAAATTCATATGAGAATTAATCACCCTACTGTAGAAATCAATAGGTTTAAACCTGTGATCATCCAAACGATTCAGAACAACCACTTTGGAGGATCACCCACTGATGTCTCAAGCATTCACTTGGTTAGTTTCTTTGAATTATGTGCCACCTTTCGGTATAATGATGTTTCCAACAATACATTTAGACTAAGGTTATTCACTTTCAGTAATAAAGCTAAGATGTTGCTAAACTCCTAAGCACCATGATCAATTACCTTTTGTAGCCATTTAGCTCAAAAAATTCCTTGTCAAATATTTCTCACATTCCAAAACTTGCAAATTTAAGAATGACATCATTTTATTCACCAAAGTTTATTTCTTGGGAAAAGTTCAAAAAGTACAAGAAATGAGCACACCATGCTCTAAAAGTTCTAGGTGTAGAATATAAGTATAGAACAAATTCATCTGTATCTTCTTCAAATTCTTCCAAAGTTAATAATTATTCTAACGGTCCATCGTTTGAACGAACTAAAGCATGGCTTTCTACTAACGAGTCCACCAACTCTATTCCATGGCATGTTTCATTATAGTCATTGATGAATCACATTGATTTTAAAACATTAAATGTGACGTTCGAATTCTAAACTACCATAATTATTTCCTCATTTTTTGCATCAATCATAACCTTTTTAAGTTTCTAAAAGTGTCTCCCAAGGACAATAGACACTTCATCATCCTCTTTCACATCCAAGATAATGAAATTAGCAAGAAAAATGAGCATTTCTTCGCTAATCAGCTGACTTAATATCTTCATGTCTTAGTTGAAAAGATTACAAGCAAATGGGAACCAGCTTCCTTAAAGGTCATGAATCATCATCATTCTAAATTCATTAAGTTAAAACATCACTATCAGTGGGAATAGAGAAGATGGGGAGGGAGAGCTTTAATTATAAGCCTGCAATCGATTAAGTGGAGAAGGTAACCTTTTTGGCTGCTTGCTTCTGTTTTCTACGATATGTTCTGTTTGATTTAATTGTTCTGAAAGTTGGTTAACGCGTTCACTTTCAGACTTGTGAGCATTCTCTTCTGCAATTTTGTATCTGATATCATGCCTTAATTCACTAATTATCATGGCTTTAAGAACCAGACTGGACCGGCTGGTTTGACCGGTTCGACTGTGAACCCATCATGCAGTTCGTTCGGTCCAAACTCGCAGTCGTTTCTGCACATATATAGAATCAAGATTGATATGATTAGAATTGGGGTGGAACTGATCTTGTTTAACTTCGGTTGAACCATTGAATCTTGAACATTTCCTTCTTCCGATTTAATGTATTTTCACAACCTCGTGAATTCTCTCTCTGTGTGTGTATGTATATATATATATATATATATATATATATATATATATATATATATATATATATATATATATATATATATATATATATATATATATATATATATATATATATAT
>JXCR01147580.1:351118-364197 GCA_002079205.1 Phalaenopsis hybrid cultivar
TATATATATATATATATATATATATATATATATATATATATATATATATATATATATATATATATATATGTTAGATGATGTTCATGTATGTTTCTCAAAAATTAATAATTAATATATTTAAGATTCTGGCTCCAGTGACACTGCGAATTTAGCTCGAAGATCATTAATCGTTCAAAAATTGATTCGAGCTATGAGCCAAAGCATTGGACCGAATTTTTTTTAGCGAATTGTGAGTTTTACACAGATCGACTTGAACTAGCTCGAAATCGGCTGCAAGTATATTACTTTAATAAAAATTATGTATAATGCTGAATAAAATCAAATATAACAAGCTACAAGCTGATTTCAAGGTGAAAAGGATCGTGATAACTCAATTTGAGCCACCTTGTTTAAATTCCAAGCTGGATCAAACTACTTTCGAGCTAGCTCGTTACAATTTCAAACCCGATTGAGCTCAATTTATTTATCAGCGAACCGGACACAAAGTGGAATATAACGAGCTTCGATCCAATTGTGAATCAACCTCAATTCATCCAATTTGACTGTAAAGCGACCCAACTCTGCTTAAAGTTGAGTCACCAGCCCAGTCAAGAGCCCCCATCTTACTATAGCAACGGTCAACAAACATCAGGAATCACTAATGCAGTCATTGTGCCATTAACCAGCATGAGAAACTGTTACATTTGTCAATATATTTATGAATTTGTAATTCATATTTATGAATTATATAATAAATTAAAAAAAAAAGCTTCATTTTTTTCTGGCATTTATTTCCTTATAAAAATTTGATGTTGGATAGAAAATTATATATTTGGGGCAGTCTCGTCAACTGTCTCTGTCACGGGAACATCTGCACCAATCAGCTACAGCCATGTGCCACATGAACGAACGTTAGCACATTGAATACCAGAGGCGATGCTAGTGTGACCACAATCGACCGCAGCACGGTTATTAGGGGTGTAAACAAGCCGAACACGAGCGATTCGAGCTCAAAAAGTGTGTTCGTGTTCGGCTCGTTTGCTTAGCGAACTGAACACAAGCTGTTCACGAACAAAGAGTCGTTTTGACAACCCTAATCACGTAGCCATAAGATGTTAAGGATTGGGACAANTATGTTATCACATAAAAAAATATTACTATTTTAATTTTTAAAAGTGAAATATTTTTTAAATTTAGTGGCGATAAATTAAAAAAAATTAATTAATTAATTTGACAATAGGAGATATTTTTGTAATTAACAATTTAAAATTAAAAAACTTTAAAATTCATTATAAATTTTTTAACAAAAAAATTCTCTAACTAATATTATAATTTTGTTAAATATATTCACAATGTTGAAAATTATCAATCATATTGCCTTCATGCTACTCAAAAATTCGAGAAATATTTGTGCACTTAAGACGTTCGTAGAGTTGCGTACATATTAGATTATTCAGATGGTACAGAAATCTCTCACTTAAGTTACATGAAAAATTGCAAGGGGTATAACCTAAGTTGTAACCTACATATATCTTTCTAATAACTTAATACGTACACAACTCTCTGTACGTCTTATACACAAATAGTTCTCTAAGGGCAATTACATACAGACCACCTGAAAACTTGCTATTTATAAATAAATCATTCTCTTTCATCCATTTTTCAAATTCTCACTCAAACATCAAAACTCACCGTAAAACCCCGACACATATTTTTCATTTTTACCAAATTCTCAATAATAATATCAATTTAATTTAAAAAAATACCTGATTAATTAATTAATTTATAAATATCAATATTTCAAGTGGCCTATATGTAAATATTCGCTAATTAAAAATAAAATAAAATAAAATAAAATTGAAGAGCAGAGAGGAACAGAGAGAAGAAAGGCAGGATTACTTGAAGTGATTTGATAATATTGCTGGCCCCAAAAACATGGTGTGCGGTGGTGAATTTAAGGGGCTCCGTCGGAGGAAAGTAAGGGGCGAGCAGACATTGGGCGGCGCAGCGGCGGCGGAGAATCTTGCAGGCGGCGCATGGGCTCTGGTAATTACTCCTCGGAGTCGGATTCTGATGGGGAGGCAGGGGAGGGGAGAAAGAAGAAGAAGTGGTGGAGGAGAAATGAGGGTGGAAGCTCGGATTCATGTCTGTAAAAACTACAACTTTGAAGTGGAGGATAAGGGAAGGGTTTCATGGGAGATGGAGGGGAGGGAGAATGAGTATTTATGGAGGAGGGGGTGGGGTTTGGTGGGGATATGGGAGGAAATTTTTGAGTGATTGGATGATTGTAATATTAATATTAAATTTTGTGTGGTGAGTTAATGATGTGATTTAATGGTTTGTATTTATGTTAGTGGTTAAGTTAAATTTGTATGATCTCTTGGGAGGGGACCTAGGGTTTGAGTTAGAGGAAGATCAGAATTTGGAGAAGAGGTTGATGTCGGACGTTGTTTCTGTACTTAAGATCCAAAGAATGATTTTTCTACTCTTGTAGTCGTCGACCATAGTTGGCCACCATCTATTTGTTACAGTGAAGTTAGGTATGGAGTTAAGACTTGCGTTGCGGAGCAGTGAAGTTGAGTGAGAAGTAACAACTGACGTCGCGGAGTCACGAAGAGTTTAACGGGGCGTTACATTACCTTGAATGTTATGTTGTGTCACAACGCACCTAGAAGATGGTTTACTGAAACTCCAACAATTGCTCCCCATTGAAATTGTTTCTAACGGTGGGGCAACAAGCTCTTTGGCACATGCCCGTTGTAACTCGAGAAATCTTGCAACTCTTTCATGCATGCAGAACAAAAGTCTGTACGTGTAATCATCAACTCATAGTGAATTATTTTAATTAAGCTAAGCTCAGTTAATTTTTTTTCTTTCCAAATGTTCCACGTAAAAACATTTGGTAATTCTACTCGTCACTTTTCACTACAAAAAAGATGAGAATTAGCGTTAGAATTTGCATTAGAAATTTGTTGACACAAATGTTACCGTCGAATTTGCGTTAGATTTGTGGTGAACTTGGAAGTTGTCAAAGGCCGACAAATTTACGTCAATTTTTGCGTCAAAATTTTGTCAACTGACTAACATAACAAGTTTATTTAATTGAGCAGATTATTGTCCAACCAAAGTAGACATAAGTCCAACACAAATGCCCTAAAATATCTATCCCATGCTACAACCTCTCATTTTTTTTCTTTCTTCTTTCGATTTGTTCGCTCTGACACATCCGCTAACGACCAAGACTACCTATCTTCTCTCGTATTCCATGACCTCCTCTCCTATCCGGAACTAAAATAATGTTTCCTTTTCTAGTGCATCTTTACTTCACGCAAGAAATTTCTTTTTTGCATGACAAACTATGTAAAATTCAATATTTTGGTTTTAGGTTTGAAATGAACATGTTTTATTTTACTTTCTATATGATATTTGAAGTTTAGGTTTTAGATATGTAATGCATATCATTTGTTTTGTTCTAGGGTGAAAATTAATGTTAATGTGTGGTAGATATATACATAAAAGGTTGTGTTGCTCCTATATTTGAAAGAGAAGCATAAAATTAAGTTATATTTTGCTGAGATGTCAATGCTTAGGTGATGAGTGGCTGGCTTAACACTTAGGTGGACGGGTTGGTGTTGCTCCTTTTTTTAAACAAATTAGAGATGATTGTCTTAGATGGTTTGGTTGCATTAAATATTGATCATGTGATGAGTCTATTATGAATGAACGTTTTTGAAATTCTAGGTCTATTGTTCAAAGTAAAATGTTTTATCTAAGCTAGGTGGTGATGTTATTACTCGAATTCAAGTTGGATATTTGAAGTGGAGGACTCGCCTATACTTAAAGGAACATTTGATAAGATGTAAGTTTATCAGTGCTTTAGTGGATGATTGGTTACTTAAAAGTAAAATGTGAAACAAATATATCTGAGAAAGGGTTGGTGTAGCTCCAATGGCAAACAACAATAAAGAGTGTCGCCTTGGTTAGTTTTGTCACCATAATGTTGACCATCTGATCACCCTATTAGGATTGTAAATGATTTACATTTGACTTATATTAAGAAAGGTGAAGGCAGACCTAAGAAGATTTGGGCATAATATATTATAATTATTATAATTACATAAAATTAAGACACTCAATGGGACATAAAAGTAAAAAAAGTTTAACTCGTGTGGTTGACCCCAGTAGGTGTGGAAAACATTTTGCTTTGCGTAATACATAAAAATTGTATGGTTTGTATGTATAATTTGAAATTTAGGTGTTTGATGTGTGATACTAAAGAATTTTTTTTTTTATGTTAAATTTGAGTTTTAGGTATTACATGTATTGTGCATAGGAATTGTGCGGGTTTATATGTAAAAATTGATGGTTCGATGTAAGATATTTAATACATATATTTTCTCGGTTCTTTTTAGAGCACTCGGAGTCGTCGGCTTGTCTATTTATATGTCATCGTACAATTCTCTTATTCGATAAACCTCCCTCCTAAATCATAGCAATAATTCGAAGAGGAGACTAATCGAAAAGAATTATATACAAAAACAAATAGGCAAACAAATGAAAAAAATAAACGAAAGGTTTATATATGGCTAATCCTCGTGTGATGGGTAGTGAATATACATCCGAATAAGATCAGATCAAAGTATCTCAAAACACAACATCCACGAAGAGAATTCTCATATAGAGCACCCATAAAGAGAGAACCAAAAAAATATTTTTGTTCTTGGGTCAAGAGTCTCAAATAGGAATGTATCCCTCTGGTTAATTAAATCATGGGGGTTACCCAGGAATTCTCTCGATAAAGGACTTTCATTTATATTATCATGAACATGAAGAATATGTCATCAAATAATGTTTACTTCATTTGAGAACACCTCAATGCTTTTAAATTTCTCGCTAAGCCACAGGAAAAATGACGAGTCTCTCACATCCCAAATGGGTAACAGTTTGTCTACATTCAGAGCCTATTAAATAACCAAAATCAACTCAACGAAAATATCTCTATATGTCAGAGTCCACTGGGCCATAAGGGTAAAGGGTGAATCATTGTATCCCAAATGAATTGCATCTCATCAGTAATCAGACTGTCAACATGATATCAAAAATGTTAAAGGAGCAACAAGGCTCAAAGGGGCTTAGTAAGAGGAAGAGTAGAGTAATCCTAAAAGGTAGAGGTAATCGGGTTAGGGTACCACATACCCATCATCATAAGCTAATAGGACTATAAGTCTACTTGGTCGTGAAGGTAGTCGACCCAACACGTCCAGAGATCCCCGATCAATAATCCGTGAATTATGTCATCCACAGGAACCTCAGTAGCCCTAAGGCCAAAAGAACAAAACTATATTTTATGACTATAGGTGGGACTTGTACCCGACGAAGTGGCGAGGATGCTGCTGGAAAAAAAAAAGGAAAGAAGAAGTTCAACTACAAATCTTAAAATGCTCTCCACAAAAACACTTGCACCCGTCTGGGTCGAGAGTCTTCTAATATTCTAAACGTACTAAACGACCACCTAAGTAGAAATCTATGTCGGGTCAGTCGTGTTGAAGTAGCTCAGAGGATTTTCTTCGGAACATGTGAAAATACCCATTCAAAATCCAACTTGAAGGTCATGCAAGAAAGTAAAAAAGAGAATTTTAAAGTCCTGAATAATTTAATCTCAAAATTATCAATGTTTTAGATATTTTATTTAGATTTTGTAGCAAATTTAGAATTTTAAATTTCAGAGCTTATATTGTATTTGTGATTCTCAGATTAACCACAAAAAGAAATAATGAAATTCATTTCAAACGTGTAACAGAAAACAAAAAAACAAGTCAAATCAGATAATAAAAAAAAGGCCTCTGCAGCTGAGTCGGGAACATATCCCAAAAAAGAAAAAAGAGGATGAACTCTGCATATACATAACCAGACCTAAATCTATATATCAATAATAAATGCAGAATTAAGATATGGGGCAAGAGCTACTACTCCAAGTCCCCGCCACATGGTTCCCACTCCAAAACTTCTCGGAACCCATGCCCATATCATATTTCTGCTACATGACTCTCATATGGACTTTAAAAAGTACAATATGAAACTGAAAGAATGACTCGGCCTGCAAAAAAATTTAGCACGGATTATAACATACAAACATAGTTGGGTTATGCCTGGTGGAAGAGCTAAGCAGAACCTGCAAGCAAAAGTTTTCATGTAAATCACCACATGCTCCCCTTTCTATTTTCCCTGTGTGTATGCATATATATGGCATGACATCCTGCAGAAGAGACCAACCTAATATACTACCATATATACCAAAGTCAAAGAACATGCAGACACGCTAAAGACACAAGCAGAAAAGCCCCCGATTAGGACAACTTAGCCAGCACAAATCAATAGTCAGGTGCCAAAAATACTACCTAGCAATCTAATTCTAACCTAGAACAACATCTAACAGAAAGTGTCCTAACAAGCATTGAAGTTGTAAGGGAAAAGTCTTTGTCTACTGCATGATTTTGACAGAGTCGTCACACTGACTCCGTCCTATGGATCTGAGAAATCTAAAACATGTCACAAGAAAATGGGTGATATTTTCTAAAGAGACTGCCTCATGTATGGCCTAACTTACTTGTAATTTTAACATTGATAGATAAATACTTATAAAAGCAAAAATATCCATTTTTCATATTTTTAAAATAATGGGCCGCTGATAGCAAATCTCGAGCAATCAAAAGCTCAGTCATACTGTTCGTTATTCATGATACATAAATTCACACCGCTCGCTGAGATATCCTCGCAGGCAATGCTCGTTTCAGTAATACAACCAACAAACAAGTCACTCTCCCAACGGGTATGACAAAATAGATGAAAACCTAGCGCAAACACCGAATTATCGCCCGGTTTGCTGCTGATTCGTGTTGGTTTTACCCAACCACCAAAACAACAAAATTCCTCCAGCGTTTATCATCAGAGTATGCGGTGAATTGTCGTACAACGCTAAAAAAAAAGTAATTCATCACTCCACCGCTGCGAACTCTCCCGCACGAGTCAAGATCTATTTAGGATTTCTCTTGTTTGATCATTAATTAGTTAAAAAAATTTGACTAACGGCTTAATTACTTATAGTGTAGATGATTGAGGCATAATAATTAGATAACATTCAGTTCTTCGTCAACATCAAAAGGAAAAATAAAGCACTTTCCACTACCCACTGGAAAACAATCCTTTCTTTTTATTTTTTTTTAATTGATTAGGTATGCTTTGTCCTTGGTCTCCTTATTTCCACACGGTAATTGCACATCATGACCAAATTAGGTGCAAAATATAATTATTTAATTTATTTTATTTTTTTTCCATATGCTTGGATCCATATTACATTTTCTATGTTATATGATAATGGGTCATTTACAAATATACATGTTGGGCAGGGCTGTAAACGAGACGAGCTTAAGCTAGTTCAGGCTTGGCTCGTGTTCGGCTCGTTCGAAATTACTCGTGTTTGAAATTGACTCTTGAACAGTGTGTTCGTGTTCAAGACTATGAGCTAGGTGTTATGTGTTACATTTCTATTTTGAATATGAATATTGTGTTCACACATACACAAGTATGAAAATTACATGTGTGTCCCATTTTGCAAAATAATGTAAATAACGGTCACATTCATAGAGGTGAATATCATTTATGTGTGGTCATTGCAAGGGAATTAACTAATTTGGATATACTTCTTGGCTACTTCATGTGTTTGAATTTACATGAAATTGTTAGGATTTTTCTCAACATGTTAATTTTCTTCTAGGGGATGTGATGAATGGTGGCAATGGAGCAACATGAGCGTGAGAGAGAGACTTAGGGTCTTTTGGGGCGGCAGTGCGATGGTAATGTGGCATCACACTGAAGTTTTGGTTGTTTGGGTAAACTGTGATTTGACCAGCTTTTTCAAAAAACTGTCACTGAAATCTCTGTTTTCTCATCGGTCATGGCTTAGTGTGGTAGCAACTTTCTAGCTACGGTCTGAATTTTTCAAAAAAAAAAAAAATAATAGCCACCACAACTTTTTGAATATCAGATTATTTTTTAGTTGCTCCACAACTGTGTTTTAATAATCTGCAGCTGCCCCAAACAGACCCTCGGGTCTTTTGGGCTGTTTGAAGAAACATTTAACCTATTGCATAAGAAATTGTTGTTCAAAAAGCTATTGTGGCTATTACAATTTTGTTATTATAATTTTCAACAAGTCATAATTTTGCTTTCTAATAGTCACCGCGCTTAGCTGAGTCAGATTGCAAAATACGCATTCCGACCGCAGCTTTTTCCAAAATGTGCTTAGCTAGGTCAGATTGCAAAATAAGTGTTGCCAGTCTTTACAAAGTACAAGGTGGCACTGCACCGCCATCGGACTGCTTCCCCAATCACACCCTTAATGATAGTTCTAGGTTTGTGATCTTCCTCTAATTGTTGTGTCGAGAAATACAATTATTGTGGCTTCTAAAGTAAAACAACAGGGTTAAAAAGAGTTGGAGATCATTAGATATGTTTCTCTTTTAGATGGGATTTATGGGTGTAAGTTTTCATAAAACTTTGGTGAAATGAGAGAAGTTATTTTGTTTTGAACCTATTCATTTTATATTCATATTTTCTTTCTATTGTAGTTTGTATAATTTGCTACCCCTCATATGTGATGGTCATTCTTGATTGTGTTGTAATAGATATGGATATATTTTTATTTTTTTCATTGTTTTATTTTTTTCTTGTTTGTGTTGTCATGGATTTGCTTACCCTAGATTTGTCTGTTTGATCTTTTCAATGCTCTCCAAGAGGTTTATTTTGAGCTCATTTCAACAAATTCATATTAAAGGCTAATTGTGACTAAAAGATGATATCATCTGGTATGTAGAGGTGTTTAAATGGTGCTACTAATTATGAATAAGAGAAGTATAATGAATATATTTATTTTGAAATTTGAAAAATGTTGAGAATAGGTTTCCTTAAGGAGGAATTTTTCAAGGCCTTGAAGTGGGAGAATATGCTAGCTAATCAATATAGATGAAAAGAAAAAAAAAATGGATCAAAAAGATATTAATTAAAGGTCCGTTTGGGGCAGCTTATTTGGTGCGGTGACGTTTTAAAAACGGACTGGACCTGTTTGGGCAAACTGTGTTTTGACAGCTTATGCGTTTTCAAAACGCTGAAAACAGCGTTTTCACACCGCACTTATCTAGGTGCAGTGACAGCTTTCAGGCAGCGTTCTGGCTTTTTAAAAAAAATAAAAAATTATAATAGCCACCGCACCTAGCTTATCAACATATTATTTTTAATCAGCTTATCGGCAGATTATTCAATAAGCTGCAACTACCCCAAATAGACCCTAAATTATCTTTAGCTTTGTAGACTTAGGTTCTTCAGAATATAAATAAATTATTACAATAAGCAAGATAAATAGAAAATGTTAGTACCTCTTTATATAATGATCTTAGTCCCAATGTTCTTTTCTTTAAAACAAATTTTGTACCAAAGATGAAACATCATCATATGAGATCTTGAAATCTAACAAAACATTTTATAAGGATTAAAGAGAAAAATATTTCTATCTTTATGTGTTATCTTTAAAGAGAAAGAATTACAAACTAATTAATGATTGTTGTGAGTGAAAATATATTGTTTTTATGCTATGAAGCACATGTTTTATTTCATTTTTATGATGATTTTATGCTTATGGAATGTGTGTCGTTTGTGTATTGCATGATACATGTGCGGAGCAAGCTTAGAGCAGCTAAAGGATGAAAATTGGCTAAACATCAGCACTAGTGCCCCTTGGTCAGTGAGCAATGCCCTTTGTTTGTGACCAGCGTCCCTTTAGCAATCCTTCTGTCGTAGAATATACACCAAAAAATAGAGAGCCTGAAAAGAGGCTCCAACCACTAGCACCTCCGTGCCAAGCCCTCCGCGCACCCACTCCATCGGTCAGCTAACCCATGCTAGAAACCCTAGTTTTGGATAGAGAGAGCAGCTAGTAGGCACAAGCAGACAACGCACTCGTGCCACTCCTTAATGTGGTGGTGCCTAGTTACTCAAGATGATGATTTTGGAGGATTTTATGGCATTTTTTGGAGCCCTAACTATATTAAGGATGTTTTGGGTGATCATGGGTCCCTCTTGCTTTTGGAGGCTACCTTTTGTTCTTTAGAGAGTTTTGTGGAGAGTTTTGGTGACTTTGAAGGGGGAGATTGTGTGAGACACTTGATTGCTTTTACGTGAGATATTGAAACAATGGAGTGCTTTTATTGTAAGGAGAAGATCACAGTTTACTTTATAGAGAAAAGCAACTCGAGTTTGAGTTTTTCTTTACTTGTAAATTTTGATTTTAAGATTTCAATGAATTTTATTATATTTTTTTTGATAATGTGCAGTCGCTAAGTATTTTCATACTTTTGTGATTTCGACATTTGATGGAATTGTAATTCTTTTTGTGAAATTTCTCTGGACTTCTTTTCAGTTCTAGAGATTTAATCTACGTTAATTTGTAACTTTTTTATCATAATTTACCTTTGATCTGATCAATTAAAAAGTCATAATCTCTTGTGATCTAGGAGTACTCCTTTCTGTTGACTAGAAGAACAAGTAGATTAACACAAAATCACCTAAAGGAATAGACATTGTCAGTAGAAGATTACAATCTAGAAAAGAGACTAGATGATTCATGAAAAACTTTACATGATTAAGCCTCCTTAATCATAATATGAGTTTCTAATGCTTCTTTTGATCTTAATGGAGGCTAAGAATGCATTGTCTTTGGTAGTCAACAACAAAGTGGGGAAAATCATCAAAAGAATTTTAAGGATTCTCATGATCCAATCATAGGAGTATGATTTTTCATCATCTATGAGAAATTAACTCCAACAATATATTTAGGTTTTCATTATTATGAATATTCACTTTTCAAAATATGCAACTTGAAACACTTCAGGCTAGACTTGGGGTTAAGTAAGAAAGAAATTTTGTCAATTAGAAAATTTACTAGCTTCCTCATGGGATCAAGACGCGGACTAAAACTCATATATTAGTTGAGTGAAACATATACTAGCGAGATTGTTGCCTATTTTATAATAGATTAAGGCTTTAAGTTTTTGCACTATTGTCAGGGAAATGATGCTAAATTTTTTAATTTAGAAGAATTTTATTCAAACAATTTAAACTTTAGGTTTTAACCTTGTACTATTTTTTTGTGTATTTTCATTACTCTATTTTTTTTTTTGCATTATTAACTATTTATGAAAAATCAAAGAATATTCTAGTTTTTTTTTTTTTTGGTGTTTTGAATACTTATTATACATATTATTTTAGATTAGGGTCATCTTGTTAATAGTCCTTAGTTGTATGCGTAGGTGAGGAGTATTTGAGTTAGTGTCATTTGACCTTGAAATCAAAAAATAACTAAAAATTTAAAAAAATATCAAAACTAAAAAAGAAATACTCATAAATGAAAAATCCCTGAGAAGATCATCTTAGACCTATTAAGGACTATGTCAACTCATCAGTTGGAGATATTATTTCATACGGACACCGCATGCACTATATCACCGCAATAAAAAAAAAAAATTTTTAAAAGTTGAAAATGGGGCCCACGAAAATACATTTTTGTGGTGATCTACGGTGGAGATCGGACACGGTATGCATCTCTGCATGCGGTGTCCGTATGGAATAATTTTTTCATTAGTAGAAGAAATTCATATTAGTATTAATCACCCTACAGTAGAAATCAATACGTTTAAACTTAAACCTGTGAGCTTTCAAATGGTTCAGAACAACCAGTTTGGGTGATCACCCACTGATGACTCAAGCATTCACTTGGTTAGTTGTTTTGAATTATGTGTCACATTTAGGTAGAATGATTCTTCCAACAATAATATTGTTAAACTTAGGCTATTCACTTTCAGGAATAAAGTTTAGATGTTGCTAAACTGCCAAGTGCCATGATCAATTACCATTTGTATCCATTTAGCCCAAAAATTCCTTGTCAAATATTTCTCGCATTCCACAATTTGCAAATTTAAGAATGACATCACTTTATTCACTTGAGTCAATTTATGAAGCTTGGGAAAAGTTCAAAGAACTACTGGAAATGCACACACCATGCTCTAAAAGTCCTAGGTGTAGAATATAAGTATAAAACAAATTCATCTGTCTCTTCTTCAAATTCCTCCAAAATTAACAATTATTCGACCGAGTCATCTTTCAAATGAACTAAATTGTGGCTTTCTACTAACGAATCCACCAACTCTATTCCATGGCATGCATCATCAGAGCCATTGATGAATTAAATTGATTTTAAAACATTAAATGTAACATTCCAATTCTAAACTACCATAATTATTTCCTCACTTTTTGCATCAATCATAACCTTTTTAAGTTTCTAAAAGTGTCTCCCAAGGACAGTAGACACTTCATCATCCTCTTTCACATCCAAGATAATGAAATCAGCAAGAAAAATGAGCATTTCTTCGCTAATCAGCTGACTTCATATCTTCATGTCTTAGTTGAAAAGATTACAAGCAAATGGGAACCAGCTTCCTTAAAGGTCATGAATCATCATCATTCTAAAGCCATTAAGTTCAAACATCACTATCAGTGGGAACAGAGAAGATGGGGAGGGAGAGCTTTAATTATAAGCCTGCAATCGATTAAGTAGAGAAGGTAACCTTTTTGGCTGCTTGCTTCTGTTTTCTACGATATGTTCTGTTTGATTTAGCTGTTCTGAAAGTTGGTTAACGCGTTCACTTTCAGACTGATGAGCATTCTCTTCTACAATTTCATATCTGATATTATGTACTAATTCACTAATTATCATGGATTTAAGAACCAGACTGGACCGGCTGGTTCGACCGGTTCGACTGTGAACCCATCATTCAGTCCGTTCGGTCCAAACTCGCAGCCGTTTCTGCACATATATAGGATCAAGATTGATATGATTAGAATTGGGGTGGAACTGATCCTGTTTGACTTCGGTTGAACCATTGAATCTTGAACATTTCCTTCTTCCGGTTTGATGGATTTTCAAAAGCTCGTATGTATGTATATATATATATATATATATATATATATATATATATATATATATATATATG
>JXCR01147580.1:367773-386931 GCA_002079205.1 Phalaenopsis hybrid cultivar
TTCGAGCCAAAACGAGCCGAACATGAACGAACAAATATTTTTTTGTGTTGTTCATGTTTAGCTCGTTAACTTAGCGAACGAGCAACGAGCCGGACACGAGCCGTTCGCGAACAACAAGCCGTTTTGACAGCCCTAACGATTATAACAGTGTAGAACCCAACTATAGAATCAAAAATGGATGATGCATGAAATTTATATTTATGCAACAAATATAAGTTTAATGTCATGAATGACCAAGCCAACACATTTTCTTCACGTGCCAATTAGATTGAGGGTTGTATATAGTAATATTTTTATCAAGTTGTGGTGGCATGCATAAATGTCATGTATATAATACATTGATGAATACCTACCTTTTGAACTTGTGGCCATATTTAGCTGGGGAGCTGGCTCGAGCTTAACTCGGTAAGTGGATGGTGAGCTGAGTTCAATACGCTAATAAATCAAGCTCAAGCCAAACTCGACACGTCTCGTTAGCTTGTGAGCCGATTCGTTCAAAAAAATACTCAACTATATTAAAATTTAAAATTTTATCTTTAACTTTAAATTTTATCTTTAACTTATTAAAAATATTAAAAAACATGATATTTTATATCAAGTGATGTTCGGTATTGGTGAACATCGAATAGCATTCATTATTATGCGTTCATTTTGGTCGACAAAAGATGTCAAATCTCAAGCAATCATCAAAATTATTTCAATCATTTTTGTAATATAATGGAACTATTAAGATTGGTGAGAGATATTAGTTTGACTAATGTTGATCTTCGGCCATATTTTGACTAATATCGATGTTTGGTCAATGTAAGTTGATAGTCAACAAATAATGTTGAGAGTGTGGCAAAGTCAAAATGGCAAGTTCATTCTTTTGGTAAGAGGGGTACAAGTCAACTCATCAAATGAGTGTCAATATTAGTGGCTAATGAACATCGAAAGTCAACTCTTCGTATGTTTTGAAATTAACAAATGACATCAAAAGTTAAGTGGAGATAGAAAATCATTTTAGAAGATAAAGATTGGCTTCTGGCAACTAATGAATTATATCCCGGACATAGATGGGATCGAGCCCATGACCCCAGGGGTCTTATAAACTCTGCCACTCAATGTGTCACATTAGGCGATACAAAATGATCATTTATGTTGGCCAATGATTAATATTATGGAATCATGATGGCTAATGCTAACATTAATTAATAGACAGAGACAGAAAAGTCATAAAAATATGTACGCTGAGAAATCTTCTTCTCCAAACTTTCTCCTTTAAAAGTGTAAAAATCTGACTTTTAGTGCTTGATTTAGACCCAAATCAAACTTTTAAGATTAGAAATCATTGCATTTGTCTCAAAAAATTACACTAATGCACATATCAATTTGATTATACTTGAGTTAAGATTATGCCATGATTTATTTTTAGAGACTTTAGTCTGCATATATGGGCACTTTTAAATATTATATTATTGCTAAAATATTTGCTTTATCCAATGAGTTTTGTTGTTGAGTGTGAGGTTCTCATGTGAATGAGAAAATTGGCAAGCTAAGCAATTTTCCATATTTTGAAGGTTTGGAATGTAAAATCATAAATTGTGACATATTTTAAATTGTTGCCACTTACTACACCTTTTCATAGACCTCTTTTAATTTATAGGACATTAACTATTGTTCTCCTTCTCAGTCCTATGTTAGTTCAAAAGCACCAAAAGTTAGTTCAAAATATAAGAGATTAGTGTATGGATTTTGAAACTCTATAGGGGCTCGGCCTAGGAGATGTGCAAGGAAAACATATTTTTGGATTGTGTGGACATCTCTGTATGCTTGAATTGGTGTTGGTCAATTGGTGTTGGCCCAATATTATCAAAGTACTTAGAGTTGTTTTCTCTTTTCAAAGCTTAGGTGGATCTTTGGTCGTTGGGCGCCAGCCTTCCTCTCAGGGGTATTATTCTCTTTCTTAAGCAAGTGCGTCTCGAATCGCAAATATTTGATCTTTCAACTCCTATATATGTTCATTCACAAACCCTTTTGTTGCACTCCATGTTTTAGGCGTTTTTGTTGTGTGTTTCTTCTCTGTAGATGGCTTTTTTTTGTATGTGACATGATACACATTTACCGCACCTTTTAGAATGTTAAATCCTGGCTTTTTGATCCATGGATCACACCCCAAGAAATAGAGTATAAGAAAGGATGAGGGAAAGAGAGCGAGATAGAGAGTGAAAAGAGTGAGCATCAATCGTGTTGACATTTTGTGTTTTTTGTTGGCTAATTTATTATTATTCATGGTATTTTGCAGGTATTAGCCTGTCGCATGGCTGCTCTCTGGCTCGTCAACTAAGCAACTTGTTTGGCTTCGACTAGGCCTAGTTGGTGTTGTCGGTCGGCTAAGCTTGATTAGCTTCAAGTCGGTAGCTTTTGAATTTCCCCAGTATGATTTGAGATTCTAAGGGGCTAGCTATGTTTTTCATAAATTCGGCTTCTTCACATTGGTTAGCTTGGATGTCTCTTTGTCTCATTTCTAAAAAAACGGCTTGAATTCAAATCATTCAATTATCTTTCGTGACTCGATCAGTTTTGGTCTTGCCATCTTTGGCTTAGACGGCTACATTCGGTCAGATAAGTGGGTTTCATGGTCTTCTATCACTGGGCACATGCACAGTTTTGCTCTACATATAGTAGATGTTAAACTAACCAATTAAGATTTATCACTACAATTACCTGAAGCCAATATTACTCATATCTCTCTAACATTCTCAGCTCTCAACATAGATGATTCAAACCGCCCCCATCAACCACAAATCAAATCTTATTAGGCAATCTCAATATGCATACATTTGATTCGAATTTCAGCTCGTATCGAAATAAGCGAGCCAATTTTCGAGCCCAGAATTTTGAATCCAAATTTTTTTTAGCCAATAAACTGGCTCGAGATTGGCTCAAAATTTTGTTATTTATAAAAATTATATATAATTCTAAATAAAATAGAATATAAAAAGCTCCTAGCCTATTTCAAGCAGGTACGGATCCAAATAACTTAATTTGAGCCATTTTATATTGATTTTGAGCGAGATAGAGCTGATTTCGAGCCGAACCAGATTCAAATAACTCAAATTTGAGTCAATTCGTTTCCATTTGAAGCTAGATTGGCTCGAAATTGAACATAAAGAGCCACGAGCCAATTTTGATCCGAACTCAATCCATTTGAGCCAATTTCGAGAGAGCCCCAACTCGTCTCGAAATCGGCTTTAAGGTGAAATTGATTATAGCTAGCATTACATTATAAGTTCTTTTCATAACAAGTAAAATAAATCACATAGTTTATGATTAAGTTATAAACTAAGTTTAATATAGAACTAAATTTTAATATCATATTAACAATCACGTTGAATATGTAATAAAAATATTATGTACCTCCAATTTCCTACGTATTTACATATCTAACACCTAAACTTTATTTTCTTACATTTTTACCAACTAAATCACTCATATCACATAAAGAAAATACCACTATCTTAACTATTAAAAAGTGAAACATGTTTTTTTCTTGAGCGCATATTACGTCAGGACTTTGACGTAGAGGTGCGTTCGGATTCTAATAATAGATGTGTTATTGGAATATCCGGTTGTGTTACAGGAATACTCCATCAGTGTTATTTGTATAAAATAAAGTGTTATTCGAGTATTATGCGGTGTTATTGAAATATTCATCTGCGTTACTTGATTTGAGGCTGTGTTTATTAGACATATTCCCCGTGTTATTTCAATTTTCATTATGATATTATTGGAATAACACAGCCCCAAATCAAGTAACGCGTGAGAATCTTTCAATAACACTTCATTTTTCACAAATAAAGTTGTGGAATAATCCTATAACAGAACGAGATATTCCTATAACACAACAATATTCCAATAACACTTCATTTTCCACAAATAAAGCTGGTGGAATATTCTTATAACACAGCGGGATATTCCTATAACACAACGACTATTGCAATCCGAACTTAGCTCTACGTTCGGAGTCTTGACATAATATTTTTTCCCTTTTTCATACACAGAAAAGGTGGTAGATATGTAAAAATTCAAGTTCAGGTGCTAGATATGTAAATATGTAAGAATTGTTTAGGCATTCAATTAAGGTATTTATGTAAAAATTAAAAAGGGCAAGTTGATTGCATATATACCACTCAATTCGGAATAATTACATTCGAATTTTATTGTATTTGATATATATATGCAATCAAGATGTTTAAGGTTAAGAGGCATGATCCCTTTTCTCATTTGTAGTAAAATTTTCTTTTCCTAAATAAGGTTGTGTTATTGATATCTTTTACATATGGCCACAAAATATCAAATAAAAATAATAATTGACGTGCGCTAGAAACTTTGGAGTCATAGAGTAATGAATTATCGTCTTAGCATTGCATGAGAATTTAGCACACACTGGGATAAAAGAAAACAATTAGTAATGACACCAGGAGTTATTATGTGGAAAACTCATAAAGGGTAAAAAATCACGATGTCTGACCCAGTTGTAAAAATTCACTATAAGTTGATGATTACAGAGACTCTTTATTTCATAGCCGGAACAAGGGTTACAAAGTCTTCCAAATTACAACGTCGATGTGCGAATGAACTTGTTGTAAGAGATGGACGGCATTCGATTGCAATCGGTGGAGGCCGGTTAGTGGTGGTTGACGGTGGACAACAGTGGTTGGCGATGATTGATGTCGGTCAACGGTGGTAAACGACGATTGATGGTGGCAACAAATGTTGGGATTTACCTCATTCTCAAAGCTTCGAGCTTTCTTCAATCAAACAATATTTGATGGGCATATGAGTGCCTTAACGATGTCAGAATTGAGCAATCTTGCACTCGCTCGATTCATCTTGTTAAGCACATCAAGCAGTTCAGTTTGGTTGTATGTTGAAATCAAAACTTTAGATGACTTTTTATCAATATTTGAATATTTTTTGTTCAAAAGCTTGTCTTGAGATCAGTTTCATGCCTCAAGATTAATGTCTGATGATTAGAATTTGTTGATGGCGTATCAATAATAATAATATGATATCGATTTGGGAGGGCTTAAAAACAGGAGTGACGAAGAAAATCCTCTTGAAGTGGACATCTCCGAACATGAGCTGATTCTGCAAAAACAAAGCTATAATTTTACGAAACCATGCCTATAATAAATTTAAAGTATATATGTCATATATATATAACTTTGTCACATATATATTTTAACATATTGCTACCTTATTACATTAAACATATATATTAATTAATTTTTCCAAATTCATACAATATCATCTGCAAAATTATAGTTTTAACCCTTTTTAGAAATTATATCTCATTTCAACATCATCTCCAAAATTAAGAAAAAAAAATGTCATAAAAAGAAAACTAAACCACGAGAAAAATTTGCGTACGTCCGAGAGGTTATTCAGATGGTATTGGGGGTTATATCCGCGTTATACCCCCCTTTAACCTCCATGTAACATATCTGTACCAATACAATGAGGTTACGGGGGATATGACGCGGATATAATAGCAAAAGGCATTCATGCATTTTACCAACTTGTAATATATAAAATGTTAGGTGCAAAGACTTTTTTTTTATTTGATTTATACCATAAATTTAAGAAGAACAGCATGATTTGTTTAATTGCCCTACTCTTCTTTGAAGGGAGGTTGGTGTGTCTTTTCCAATCTATTTTATTACACAACTCACCACCTAATATTTCCTTTTATATATATATATATATATATATATATATATATATATATATATATATATATATATATATATATATATATATATATATATATATATATATATANTTGCATGGTGGCCACTATATTTAAGAAGTGCCTGCTCGCGCACTACTGAATTTTTTATTTTTTAATTATACTTAAAAAATAATTTTTTTAATCATGATTTCTGGATTCAATCTGGTTCGTCCATCAAGCAGTGCTGCAGGATGAGACTAAGATCAGAGCCATTCCTTCTGATTGCTCAACGGTCATGATGCAGCATCTGCATGTACAGAGGAATTACTTAGTGGTCAGTGAAAGCATTATAGGGACCATAGGAAGAAGAAATTCTATGACAGAGATCAGTATATGTGTGTGTGTCGTGTTTTCGGATCAGTTGGTCGAGTATCTACTTATCAGTTGTCATGAGGGATGGCCGAGACTCGAATCATAGCCTCCAGCAATCCTTTTATAAATAATATATATATATATATATATATATATATATATTGGATTTATATTTCAAGCCATTATCACTAGACGTTAGCTTCCCCTCCAAACCATCATAAATCTCTCTTAACCACCATCCTCTCTTTCTTTAGCTTCAAGAGAGGAGAAGCATTTAGCCCATTCTCCAAATCCAAAGGGGGTGGAATCAACTTTTTTTTTTTTTGAGAGGAGCAAAATAACATTTCAGAAGAGTTAAAACTAATATTTTAGGAGAGACAAAAGACTAAATTACTCTATAATATAAGTAAAAATCTGAAACCCTCGACTTACTCGGGGTCCAGACCTGACCTCCCTCCCTTTTTGAATCCACCACCTTCTCCATCCCAACTCATTCCACCATCCCCCCCAACCCCCAACCTCATCTCATATAACTCCTTCCCCTCTCCTCCCCTCTCCATTGAACCACTACAAAAGAGAATCTTGATGGTAAACTCCTCTGATAAATCCAGAAAAAAAACCCATGCATGGAAGAAGGTCCTCATCCACTTCTCCCTCTGCTTCATCATGGGCTTCTTCATCGGCTTCGCTCCGACGACCGCTACCATCTCTCTCTTCTCCACTCATCCCTCTGCCGCCGACATCCGAAACCTCGGCGTCTCCGATCTGAAGATGGAATCCATTAACCGAACCCTCCTCCTACAACTCCATCCCAAACCCTCCCACTCAACTCCACCACACTGCCATGAAAACCACCAAGAGCTCGCCCTCAACCAACATCTAATAATCATAACCACCACCCNGTGGATGTAAATATCCCCCACATATAAAAGCAGTTGGTAGGTACGTAGTGGGGGGTGCAAGTTTGCATGGTGGCGCACTACTGAATTTTTTATTTTTAATTATACTTAAAAAATATTTTTTTTTATCATGATTTCTGGATTGAATCTGGTTCGTCCATCAAGCGGTGCTGCAGGATGAGATTGAGATCAGAGCCATCCCTTCTTACTTTGTGATCAGTGAAAGCATTATAGGGACCATCGGAAGAAGAAACTCCATGACAGAGATCAGTATATATATATAAATATATATTATTGATAAAAGGATCGCGGAGGCTATGATTCGAGTCTCGGCCATCCCGCATGATAACTGATAAGTAAATGCTCGATCAATTGATCTGAACATACGACACACACACACACAGATATATATATATATATATATATATNTTGGATTTATATTTCAAGCCACTGTCTCTAGACGTTAGCTTCCCCTCCAAACCATCATAAAGCTCTCTTAACCACCATCCTCTCTTTCTTTAGCTTCAAGAGAGGAGAAGCATTTAGCCCATTCTCCAAATCCAATGGGGGTGGAATCAATTTCTTTTTTGAGAGGAGCAAAATAACATTTCAGAAGAGATAAAACTAATATTTTAGGAGAGACAAAAGACTAAATTACTCTCTAATATAAGTAAAAATCTGAAACCCCCGACTTACTCGGGTCCAGACCTGACCTCCCTTCCTTTTTGAATCCACCACCTTCTCCATCCCAACTCATTCCACCATCCCCCCCAATCCCCCACCTCATCTCATATAACCCCTTCCCCTCTCCTCCCCTCTCCATAGAACCACTACAAAAGAGAATCTTGATGGTAAACTCCTCTGATAAACCCAGAAAAAAAACCCATGCATGGAAGAAGGTCCTAATCCACTTCTCCCTCTGCTTCATCATGGGCTTCTTCATCGGCTTCGCTCCGACGACCGCCACCATCTCCCTCTTCTCCACCCATCCCTCTGCCGCCGACATCCGAAACCTCGGCGTCTCCGATCTCAAGATGGAATCCATTAACCGAACCCTCCTCCTACAACTCCATCCCAAACCCTCTCACTCAGCTCCACCACACTGCCATGAAAACCACCAAGAGCTCGCCCTCAACCAACATCTAATAATCATAACCACCACCCACCCCACAGACCCATTCAAACTACCTTCTTTGTGGAGATTAGCCAACACTCTCAGGCTGGTGCCGCCGCCTCTCCTATGGATTGTCGTGGAGGCCAATTTCGATTCTCCGGCAACGACGAGGATGCTCCGGCAGACCGGAATCATGTACCGCCACATCACCTATAAGGAGAACTTCACTGATGCTAATGCTGAAGCCTACCATCAAAGAAATGTAGCCCTCAACCATGTCGAACAGCACCGGTTGGATGGAATTGTGCTCTTTGCAAGTCTTCTCAACATCTATCCTCTCCATTTTTTCGAGCAGATCCGACAAATAGAGTAAGATTGATTGATTCTAATTCATATGTTCACGACAATATCACCCCAATATCACTCTAATACCACCAATTCGTACCTAATCTTTTGTTCGTGCGTAATATTTTTACCATTTTTCGATCCGAAATTGCCATAAAATTTGTTGGACAATCATTTATTTTTGCTTAGAAACCTGGCAATCTGTAACTACTGTGACTGGTTAACAACCATGAATGATTGATAAAATTCAATTTTTTTAGTGACTGAATCAATGATAATGGCACCAACTTCTTCCTTTTTTATGTCCACACGCATCCACCTATCATAGAAGAATAAAACAACATGAATTACCTAACCTCACTTTCAGCCAATTATAATGTGGTTTGAGCTGTGATTTTAGCTCGAACATCATCAATCGCGTCGAAAATTGATTCAAAATTTGGCTCGGATAGAAATAAATGAGCCGAGCAGCTAATATTTTTAAAGCGATGTCTTGATCGGCTAGAACTGACTGTTAGTATTTTTTTACTTATAAAAATTATATATTTAATGCTAAGTAAGATTGAATATAATGAGTAACTAGCCGATTTCAAACTACTGGAACGAGTCCAAATAACTCAATTTGAGCAACCCCATTTCAATTTCAAGGTGAATCGAGCTCAATTCAATTTCGAGCCTGCTCGGCTTGAAATCAAATATAACAAGTCACGAGCCGATCTCGAGCTGCACTGAGCCTAATCAACCCGATTTTAAGCCAACACTATCTCGGTTCAAAATCAGATCGTTAAGAGTCCTAAATGTGGCTTATTGATGGTCATCTCATTTCTAATTTCTAATTGTTTGCTAATAATTAAATGAAAATTTTAGGGTTTTTGGGGCATGGCCGGTTGCGAGGGCATCTGCGAGCAGGAAGAAGATGATCGTCGAAGGACCGATTTGCAATTCTTCGAGGGTTGTCGGATGGCAATCGAAGGAGCTCATAAACAAAAATAGAACTTTACAGTCAACAAAACACATAAATGTCAGCTCAGAATCAGGCAATGGAACAGTAGAGAGCAGACCACATGCAAAGATCAACATTTCAGGTTTTGCATTCAACAGCTCAATTCTATGGGATCCAGAGCGTTGGGGCCGCTCTTCCTCCATTCCTCATAGCTCTCAGGTTATTTTTGCAATAATATTAATATGGGGCATTTACATAATACCACCCCATTCCTATCCTACGTACACACACACACACACGTTAATACTGCTCAAATCTTTCTTATCATATCAAAAATGCGATCATTTTAACTTTAAAAAAGTGAAATAAACATATTCATGCATAGTTAAAGTGACAATAATGTAAAAGTTGAAGCTTATATGTTAGTTTGTAAATACATTGCAATTAAGTGATATGTATGTAAATCTTTCTAATATTGCATGGTTTCAAAGTTTCATACTATATTTATGTCAAAATGTTACTTATTTTCACTCAAATAAGTCATTATTTTTGTGTGATAATTACATACTAGCACCCAAAACATTACTATTTACAAAATCCAGTAGCCAGGTGATGTCTTTAAATTGCCTAACTGATGTATTTACGCATGTCATGATCAAATCATTGAGAATTTGATAAAAAAAAATGAAAGAAAGTGGGTGCTACATATGGAAATTCACACATACATGTTGCTTTCATGAAAATTCACATATATAAAGTAGGGCTTTAACATTTCAAGTTTTACATGAAAATCCTGCACGTAAATACATAAATTGTTGAATCCAGCATAAAAGACACCAAAATTTTTACGTGGAAAACCTATCATAAAATGAAAATTAAACCACCGCTCTATTAAAGTCATAGAATGAAAAAAAGGCGTTCATGCAAATTACCAACTTATAATATATAAAATGTTAGGGGCAAAGACTTTTTTTATTTAATTTATACCATAAATGTAATATAACCCACCTACTAAATAGTACATATAATTGCTCTATTCTTGTTGGTAGAGAGGTTGGGGTGTCTTTTCCAATCCATATTATTGTTGTGAGCTCTATTTCATTACACAACTCACCACCTAACATTATTTTACTAACCAAAAAAAGTTTGTTTGAAAAGCTTTCTTTGATCACAAGCAAAGTGATCCAATCTATTTATATTTTACATATAAGACCACCCGAAACTTCCTATTTACAAATCCAGCCGCCCTCGTTCATCTATTTTTCAAATTCTCACTCAAATATCAAAATTCACGGTAAAACTCCAACCCCTATCTTTCATTTTGACCAAACTCTCAGTAGTTCATGAAAATTACGCAGGCGCTTAATTTGTAAATATCAATGTTTGGTGTGATCTCCATGTAATTATCCCATGTATATATATATATATATATATATATATATATATATATATGAAGCAGTAAGTACGTAGTGGGGTGGAAGTTTGCATGGTGGCCACTGAGTTCTATGTGTTTTTTAAATTATACTTAAAAAATAATTTTTTGTATCATGATTTCAGGATTCAATCAGGTTCGTCCATCAGGCAGTGCTGGAGGATGAGAGTAAGATCAGAGCCATCCCTCCTGATTGTTCAACGGTCATGATGTGGCATCTGNGAAGCACTAAGTACGTAGTGGGGGGGAAGTTTGCATGGTGGCCACTGAATTCTATGTGTTTTTTAAATTATGCTTAAAAAATAATGTTTGTATCATGATTTCAGGATTCAATCAGGTTCGTCCATCAAGCAGTGCTGGAGGATGAGAGTAAGATCAGAGCCATCCCTCCTGATTGTTCAACGGTCATGATGTGGCATCTGCATATACAGAGGAAAACCTCTTAGCAATCACCGAAAGCATCATAGGGACAATAGTATAAAGAAAATGATAGAAGATCAGAGATTCAGAGTATATATATATATATATATATATATATATATATATATATATATATATATATATATATATGTGTGTGTNAGTTGGTGATGAAGCATTGCAAGGTTGACATTGCACTTTAACTTTATTGTGGAAGATTTCAAATTTTGTTAAGTGATGCAAGTAGGGCTGTCAATTTGGCTCGTTGTTCGTGAACAGCTCGTGTTCGGCTCGTTCGTTAAGCCTAACGAGNAGCCTAACGAGCCGAACACGAACAAATTTTTAAGCTTGAAATGTAAACGAGCCGAACACGAACAACAGTTTGTTCGCTCGTGTTCGGCTTGAAATTGCTCGAAAAAAAAATTATATAACTTTTTATTTAACATCATGCAAGAAAGGTAGTATAGTTATTATAATAAGATGGGATGGCAAGCGATGGCTACAAAACATTACAAGTATAAAAAAAGTCCAAATAAAAAAAAAATTGATTTGGTAAATTTATTCAATTTTAGGTTCAAATTGCAAAAATATCCTTGAAATATTATGATTTAGTTATAGATACCATGAGTATTGAATTAATATATAAGTACTTATAGCCATATCAATTGCATAATTGCACATGAGTGTATTAATGATAATTATTTTTTTGTTAATTCTTATTATAGTAGTATTATAAGTGTAAAATTAATCTTATAGCTTTATTTTCTTATAATTGGATTCTTATTTGACAGTGGAGAATATAATAAATTTACTAATAAGTGTTCATAAGACAAGAGAGAGAACAATTACAGAGAGAGAAATGGAGTCTAGAGTGAGAAATTTAAATATTTTACTTGTTAATAAAGTGCAAAACTTTAGTACAAATGACATGAGGTATCATACGTTCTTCCCCCTAACCTTCTATTTATAGGTTTAGACTATAGGCATTGCTATATGTATGAATGTATACACGTAAGGAGTCATAAGCCGCTCTTTCCTCCAATATATATATATATATATATCAGAAAAGTNACTCATTGGTTGCGATCTTTGGTATAAGTCCCTCAGGTCGGGGGTTCAATCCTTGTGTAGAATTGAATTGCACACCTGTCTGGAATGGGGATCCGCCCCTCAGTCAGACTATGGGGTTGATCGGCGATGAACCTTTTCAATATGTGTGTGTGTGTGTGTGTGTGTGTGTGTGTGTGTGTGTGTGTAATTGATTGTTATAAAGTATATAAAGCATGTTGCAAAAATACATAAAATTCACAAGTTAATTTTTAATTGTAATCATCATTTGATCAACTAATTGGCATATTCGATTTGCTGAGAGGAAGCTTTTAATCCTCTAGAAGTAGTTTATGATGTATGACTTCAGTACAAGGTCATGAGAAATTCAACATATTCAACCTCTCTATAGTGATTGTAGCATTGCCTTGATGGGTTCAACTTGAATTTTGCATCTTTGGGGTAACTATATGAAGTTATATGTGATTCTCTCAAGCGTTTGGTGGGACTAGTGAGTTTGTGGTGAGCATAGAAAATTTATGATGAACTTAATGAGTTTGTTGTTTCTCTTATATGATTAACTTACTAAGAACATTAAATAGATTAGCTTGAACCCAATTAATAAAATATATGAGTGTACATTTCTTTCTCTTATTTTTTATTGATAAAATTAGTTTGTAAGAAGATTAAAAGAATTAAATAATTGAATTATATTATTAAAAAGAAAGAAATTGTTAGTAAATTTATTATCTTGATGAGTTATCACATTGATAGTCATGTCATTGATACTTTTTTCAATGATAAATCTAGTTTAAATGGATGCACACATTCACAAAAACAAGAGCCTATAAATATGAGCATGAGTTGGCATTTGATGATTGCTTTGTTATATCATCTTCTTCTTTTGANATATATATATATGAGTTAATTGTGCTATTTCAAGAGAGAGAAAGTTGGTGATGAAGTATTGCAAGGTTGACATTGGACTTTGACTTTTTTTGTGGAAGATTTCAAATGTTTTAAGTGATGCAAGAAAGGTAGTATAGTTGTTATAATAAGATGGGATGGCAAGTGATGGCTACAAAACATTACAAGTATAAAAAAGGTTCAAATATATTAAAAAAAAAATTGATTTGGTAAATTTATTAAATTTTAAGTTCAAATTGCAAAAATATCCTTGAAATATTATGATTTAGTTTTAGATGGAGAATATAATAAATTTTACTAGTAAGTGTTCATAAGACAAGAGAGAGAACAATTACAGAGAGAAATGGGGTCTAGAGTGAGAAATTTAAAGATTTTACTTGTTAATAAAGTGCAAAACTTTAATACAAATGACATGAGGTATCATACTTTCTTCCCCTTAACCTTCTATTTATAGGTTTAGGCTATAGTCATTACAACATATGTGTGTATATATATATAATTGTTTTGTATAAAGTATATAAAGCATGTTGCAAAAATACATAAAATTCACATGTTAATTTTAATTGTAATCATCATTTGATCAACTAATTGGCATATTTGATTTGCTGAGAAGAAGCTTTTAATCCTCTACAAGTAGTTTATGATGTTGGACTTCAGTACAAGGTCATGAGAAATTGAACATATTCAACCTCTCTATAGTGAATGTAGCATTGCCTTGATGGGTTCAACTTGAATTTTGCATCTTTGGGGTAACTATAGGAAGTTATATGTGATTCTCTCAAGCGTTTGGTGAGACTAGTGAGTTTGTGGTGAGCTTAGAAAATTTATGATGAACTTAATGAGTTTGTTGTCCCTCTTATATGATTAACTTACTAAGAACATTAAATAGATTAGCTTGAATCCAATTAATAAAATATATGAGTGTACATTTCTTTCTCTTATTTTTTATTGATAAAATTAGTTTGTAAAAAGATTAAAAGAATTAAATAATTGAATTATATTATTAAAAAGTAAGAAATTGTTAATAAATTTATTATCTTGATGAGTTAGCACATTGATAGTCATGTCATTGATACTTTTTACAATGATAAATCTAGTTTAAATTGATGCACACATTCACATCAACAAGAGCCTATAAATATGAGCATGAGTTGGCATTTGATGATTGCTTTGTTATATCATCTTCTTCTTTTGAACATCCCTACTTCTTTCCATCCAAGCTCAAATGACCAAGATTTTAAAAATCAAGGATGATAACATGCATTATCAAGAATTGCTTTGCAATATTCTTAAAAGGTAAAGATGAGAGAAA
This sequence comes from Phalaenopsis hybrid cultivar, assembly GCA_002079205.1. Classification (NCBI taxonomy): domain Eukaryota; kingdom Viridiplantae; phylum Streptophyta; class Magnoliopsida; order Asparagales; family Orchidaceae; genus Phalaenopsis; species Phalaenopsis hybrid cultivar. Next base: position 382,298 of record JXCR01147580.1, read on the forward strand.
TCAAAGAAACAAACACAAAGAGAAAAGAGTTATTTCTTAAGAAGATTTTAATTAAAAAAGTGAAATGTAGTGCATCTTGCTAATCACTTTCTAAGTGTGCTTGTAGGCAAGTAAGATTTCTAATAAATCTATAAATTTCATCACTCAAATAACTTTACCATTATATTTGTTGATCTCTATGTAAGTGTGCTAGTAGGAAGGTCATAGCTAAATATGAGCAATAATTGAAAAAACAACTTTATCAACCCGGTTAATTATTAATTTTCTACTCTATTTATATTGAGATAACTAGAAACTAAATCAATAGTTTTAATCATAAATTTGCAAAAGGATAATCCAATAACTTACTATTAATCTCTTTATGGAACGAGTAGGTCAAAAGATATTTACCATAAAATGTAACAAAATGATCAATTTATCATTGAAAAATTAATGATTGACAGAATTTTTCTTCAAATTATACTAACTATGCCATCATTTAATATTTCATGAGTGAGTTTTAGTTTAAGATCAAAGTTAAAGAAATGCTAAGACAGATCCTAATCTCATAGTTGTGAGTTTTTAACATTGTGAGATTCAGAAAATAATAATAAAACAGGAAAGTTAGGATTTGATGTGCAAAGTTTTGATTATATAATGCTTTTCACTTTCTTTTCAAAATCATGCTAACTTAGATAGGATTTAATTAATAATTCACTTGCTCTTATGTGAGCTTCTTCTGAAGATGAGAAGGAAAAAATTAATTTCAGTATAGAAAAATTTTATTTTAATCAAGTGTCCTTTTATAGTTCTTGACAAACTTAGCAATGTTCTTCATCGAAAAGTTTGAGAATTAAGGATTGTGGTCAATTCAGCTAGTAAGTTTATAAATTATCTAAGTCAAACAACTCTCTAACTAGTTAAGATTTTGCTCTGCAATAACTTGTACAAAGTAGAAAACTTTCTCATGGTATCACACTTGATCACACCTTCAAATTTCTAACTACTTGTTAAATATTTTTATTTTTATTTTATAATTTTGTTCATAATTCAATTATAATGGATGGGGATATTAATTCATATAAATTATGTCATTCCTCCATCTTTTTCAGGAAATTTCATTATATTTAAAGCTTTGAGGAGCCACAATCACTTCTTCAAACTCAAGTAAATTACAATCATTTTCCTTTGAGTTGCTCTAGTTGGCCTCAACTATCTTCTCGAAGTCACTATGATGCATCTTATTGTAGCACGCTCCCTTCTCATGAATGTGAGCTCTTCTTCTTCATTCTATTATTTAAGAAGTTTAATTTATACTCAAAGAAAGTTGTTGGATCCTTCATGTCAATATCATATACCAAGATTTACTAGGAGTTTCTTCCTCTTTGGTGGAACAAGATTAGGGAATATGGGGAGAGCTTATTTGTCATAAAATTTCTCTTCTTTAATAATTTAAAACCTAATGGTCACTTTCTTAAGTGTTTGACTTTTTGAGATGCATTTAAATTCAGATTGTCTTCAACCTTAATTGTTTTGGAGAAGTTATAGCCTTCTTATCATCCACCCTCAATCAAAAGGCCAATTTTATAAGGCCTTTGCATTATATTGGCATGAGCAATAGAGCAAGCAAGGATCCTCCAGAGTAATTTATTTGAAAGAAAACTAAATTATTAATTACATAAAACCCATTATATCAATCTTTTGTATTTACAAATCCAACCCCTAAACTTCAATACATGTCACCTTCCTTATGCATAAAAAGTTGTATTTTACTTTTAAAAGTTTAAAATGGCAGAGATTTGGGTGGAGTGAATGTAAAAAAAATTAAAATTTTGATGTCAAGACATGTAAATAAAAGAGAATTGAGAATCATGACTCATGGATGCAAAAGCCCCAAATAAAAAAGCCATTTTTCGAAAGTAGTACTCATACTAAATTCATGCTACAACTGCTTCCCACATGCCTGCCTGCAACCGCACGCAAGCGGACGGTGTTTCAACTAACCCACGGCCGCATTTCCGCATCTTTCGCCCGCAATTCCCTCCCCNTCAAATTTTTGATGTCAAGACATGTAAATAAAAGAGAATTGAGTGCCATGGATGCAAAAGCCCCAAATAAAAAAACCATTTTTCAAGAGTGCTACTCATACAAAATTCATGCTGCAACTGCTTCCCACATGCCTGCCTGCAACTGCACGCAAGCGGACGGTGTTTCAACTAACCCACGGCCGCATTTCCGCATCTTTCGCCCGCAATTCCCTCCCCCACTCCGAATCAATGAGCTCACGCTCTACTTTAGCTCGCCTGTTCTTCTCCACCCTCACAAACCTTCTACCGCCGAATCTCTGACTCCCACTGACCACTTTCGGTTCATTTTGTCTCTGCTTACTGGTTTAATCCATTATGAGAGGCATCCGCCTTTTCTAAAGATTGCAGCTTGGAGAAAAGCGTCAGGTACTGAACATTTTGTTTCAAAGATGGCCTTTTTTTATTCTTTTTTTTTTTTTTTGGGAGGTTTATTTGATCAGATAGCTGTTTCAGGATCGCCGATGCGTTTGTTCGAAGTTTGATATAAAAAATTTGTTGGTTGGATGTATGCAGTGGTGGTGATATAAGAGAAAGAGGAAAAAATGGGGAAGATGGGGAAAAAATTTGTCTCCGCCATTAGGAAGATCTTCAGTCCCAAATCCAAGGAAAAGAAAGGCGAGGTTTTTGATTTCNCGGTTCATTTTGTCTCTGCTTACTGGTTTAATCCATTATGAGAGGCATCCTCCTTTTCTAAAGATTGCAGCTTGGCGAAAAGCGTCAGGTACTGAACATTTTGTTTCAAAGATTGCATTTTTTTTTTTTTTTTGAGGTTTATTTGATCAGATGGCTGTTTCAGGATCGCCGATGCGTTTGTTCGAAGTTTGATATAAAAAATTTGTTGGTTGGATGTATGCAGTGATATAAGAGAAAGAGGAAGAAATGGGGAAGATGGGGAAGAAATTTGTCTCCGCCATTAGGAAGATCTTCAGTCCCAAATCCAAGGAAAAGAAAGGCGAGGTTTTTGATTTCATCTTCCTGTTTCAGTTGTATCTGTTATCATTACTAAATGCTCGCTGAGCTGATTCAGTAACAAAAATCTTACTTTTATATCATCTTTCAACTAGAAATCGAGTGAATGGGGTTGCTGGAAATCAAAGCATTGGAAGCCATGGATGTCTGAGAAGCTCCAAAATACTGCTCCAGTGGCGGTTTCAGGAGTTTCTCAACCAGTTCATCCATGGCCGCACACGGAAGAGATCAAATTGGCAGAGGGGGAGCGAGGACAGAGCGGGAATGTGTGCTCTGTTGGAGTTGCGGGTACAGTTCAGACAACCGAAGAGGTTGTTCAGCTCAGCTCTTCTGCAAATTTTACTGGTGATTCAAGGGAGGTAGCGGCTATCAAGATCCAAACTGCTTTCCGTGGATATCAGGTATATGAAAGCAAGTTTTTTTATATATTATTTATTTATTTAATGTTTGCTAATGGTAGCATGTTATATGTCATTTTGAGTTTTGTTCCCCNAGCGGGAATGCGTGCTATGTTGGAGTTGCGGGTACAGTTCAGACAACCGAAGAGGTTGTTCGGCTCAGCTCTTCTGCAAATTTTACTGGTGACTCAAGGGAGGTAGCGGCTATCAAGATCCAAACTGCTTTCCGTGGATATCAGGTACGTGAAAGCAAGTTTTTTTTATATTCTTTATTGCTATAAAAATTTTAAAAAGTACAAGAAATAATATTTGGATATCTATCTCCCAAGAGTGAAACCAGGTGAAATTTGTAATTTCTCTATAGAAATAGTCATATTTGATATTTTTTCTTATGCAGTTAGGCAATTTAGTAATTTTGAGCCATACAACTTATATATATATATATATATATATATATAGACATTTGATGATTTTGCCCATCCTCCAAAATAATGTTTGTTCTACCCATGCTAACACCTTAACATCAATTTTTACATACATGTCACCTTACCTATGAATGATTATGTGTATTTCACTTTTTGAAAGTTAAAATGGCGGTATTTTTTATGTGACAAGAAAGATTTGGGCGGTATTAATGTAAAAAAGTTATGTTTAGGTGTTTGATATGCAAATACATAGGAGTTAGATGGTATTTGTGTAGATGCCCTTAGAAACACATACTTTCTCACAAGACTACAACACTACTATAATTCTTTTATTAATCTTCTAGTTAGTCTTTCTCACACTCAAGCTTTATTGTAACCAATGAATATCCTTGTTGAGGAATTCTTTATCAAGATTGAATCTTTATTTCCTGAATGTTTTGCAAGACTACACACCCGTTACGCACTTAAGAAGTCCTCTTAGAATGAAAGCATGCAAAAGGAATAAACTTTGAGAGCTCTTAAGAGAAACTTAACCTAACAATCATCATNGCACAACAATTGGCGCCGTCTGTGGGAAGATCCATATTTCTTGGCTAGAGGTGTCCGCGTAAAGGTGTTNCAGCCGAATCGCGCAGATTCGGTGAGCAGTGGAAGTTTTGATCGACTGGATTCGCACCGCAGGTTGTGCGGTTCAGCGAGCGAGGGCCAAAAATTTGCGACAGGGCTGCCAGCAGAGGATTTCAGTCTTGCGAGCAGCTCGGCCAGAGGGAAGAGGT
>JXCR01147580.1:389787-402245 GCA_002079205.1 Phalaenopsis hybrid cultivar
CCGTGGACGTAGATCCAGTTGGATCGAACCACGTAAACGATCTGTGTTTGCTTGTGTTCTTTGCGTTTTTTATTTCTATGCTAGGAAGTACATATCTCACAACAGGGAATTTACATACCACCACCCAATTCCGTAATGTTTACATATCTAAACACCTAAACTTTACATTTTACATATGCACCACTCAAACNTTGCCATCAGATCACCATTTCCAATTCTAACTCGCCTACTTAAGTATCTCAAAGGCACGAAACATTTCTGCCTGCAGCTCCCAATGGGGGATTACAACTTCACACATATGATGATGCCGGTTGGGCAAGTGATCCCCAAACCAGAAAGTCTACCACAGGTTTCTGCACATATCTAGGAAGTGCTCCTATCTCTTGGACTGTCAAAAAGAAAAATATGGTAGCTCCTTCCTCTAGAGAGGAGGAATATCGTGTTCTTGCTGCAGCCACAACTGATACCTTATGGTTAAGATAACTTGTAGCAGAATTTGGAGTNCCTTTCATACCACATCAAAAAACACCACCATTTTAACTTTTAAACAGTGAAATACATCTTTTTTATGCAAAGTTAAGATCGCTTGTATTTAAAAATTGAAGCTTAGGTGTTAGTATGCAAATACATAGGAATTGAGTGGTATGTATGTAGATCTTTCATAATTATTTTACAAAGTTGAAAGCTGAAGGAAATAAAAGTAATACAATTTGTGGGTTGATTATGAATCTACAGCTATTGATTTAAGCTTTTCAGTCCTTTTGCGTCAAATTTTTATCTGTTATATCTTAATTAGAGGCTTGGAAAATTTAATAATATAAAAAATTCCTAATCAACTGTTAGCAACTGATGGACATCATGTCTTCTTCTTTGACTCATGGTTAGTGATGAGCTTGCATGTTTCCAAATACGTTGCAGGCCAGGCGTGCTCTACGAGCTCTGAAAGGGTTGATTCGACTAAAGACCCTTATTAATGGAAATGGAGCCAAGCGTCAAGCCGAGATGACATTGCGCTGCATGCAAATGCTGGCCAAAATTCAATCACAGATTCGTTCGAGGAGGATCAGGTTGATAGAGGGAAATCAAACTCTTCAACGACAGCTTCTACTTAAGCAGGAAAGGGAGCTTGAAAAGATGCACGTATGGAACCTCATATTTCTCTTCGTTGCATTTCTTCTCCTTCTTTAATCATGATTGAATCTATATAACCACATCTTGTAAGTAGACGCTTTGTTCGCTCATTTTCATATGCTGCTTTTTTAATTTACTAGCATTAGTGCACAAGGATTAGTGTTTTAGTAATGAAATTTACCTAGTTAACCTTTTTTTCCTACTTCTTTGATGTAAGATATGTGGTTTTCCCGTTGTTTTATTCTTCGGAGTTTGTTCCCTAAATGCCTTCTTTGTTCTTGGATTTCATATGTCCATATGTTAACTTTATGGCCTTAGTTTACTTCTAATCTGACCCGTCAGAATCTTAAAATCCGTTGTGATCTAAGATTTCTAACTTTCTCCTAAAGAATAAGTAGGTTAACACACATTATTCTGTTGGAATAGAGATATTACCATTAGGAAAATACAAACTTGATAGCAGACTAGAGGATTCAATAGAAATGTTGCATGGTTAATAAGTAGAAGTTTTGTTCTCTCATTTTCATATGCTAACTTTTTAATTTTCTCGCATTAGTGCATGAGCTTTAGTGTTTTTGCAAAGAAATTACCATGCTATATCTCATCTACTTAATGCAATTTGTTTCAATATCTTTTGTAGTTTAACCAAATCATAGGCATGGATAACTATTCTTTTTGAAGCTAAACAAGAGTTTGCTAGAATATGTTTTGAGTCAATATAAGAATAATTTAGTGTAATGGACAATAATATATAACAATGCATATTAAAATAAACAATATAATAATACACATCATGGTTTCTTATTTAGATATTATACACTCAAGAAAGTCTTATTTTATATTTATACAAGATATCATTTTTAGTTTATACTATTGATTTCACTTGTAACATCTTTTTCTTTTGGGGCATTTACATAGATACACTTAATTCCTATGTATTTATATATCTAAGACCTAGACTTCACTCTTTGTACATTTATACCACCCAAATTTTTCATATCACATCATAAATATCATTATTTTAACTTTTAAGAAGTGAAATATATCTTTTTATGCATAGGTAAGATGGCATATATATATGTAAAAAGGTACTTTTAGGTAGTAAATATGTAAATACATGGGAATTAAGTGGTATCTCTGTGAATCTTTCCTTTCTTTTTTACAAAATTTATTGAATTATAATGAGTATTTAAATTCAGATCTGAAGTTAAGGCATTGGCCACATTAGAACAATTTGAATATATATGCATTATTGAATTTTTTTCAGAGTAAACTGTTTACTTTATTTGCTGAATAGATAAGCGAGGAGTGGGATGACAGCATGCAGTCCAAAGAACAAATTGAAGCAAGTCTTTTAAGCAAGCAGGAGGCTCTCATGAGAAGAGAAAGAGCATTAGCTTACGCATTCAGTCATCAGGTATTTTGCTTTTTTCAGCTTTTCTGCGTTTGATTACTATCGTGTGGACGCTCTGAAAATTCCTCTAACCAAACCTAAACTTCAATTTTTACATGTATGCCACCATATTTATGTGAAACCCCTTATGTACAATGAAGCTGAACTCTTAAACATCGAGGTACATTTTGGTGTAACCGTGAAATTTTGATAGAAACTCTAAAGCCAATCGTGCTCGCATGGTACCAATGAGACAAAACCGTGAGGCCATTAGTCCAAAATGAACAATACCTAGGTGGGTGAGAGTTCGGGCTGTCATAAATGATATCAGAGCATTACACTAGCCGAACGATGGGAACTAAGTGATATACAGACGAATGTACTAAGTTATGGGAGCCGCCTCTTGAACCCAAGATGGGACAAAGTGTTACATGGTAGGAGCTACCTCTTGAACCTATAGGAGCCACCTCTTGAATCTGTATGAGCCACCTCTAGAATCTCATCCATGGGTATAGAGCAACATAGGGGACTTCAGATAATTAAGTAGAGGAGATTGTGACACCCCTTAAGTAAAATGAAGTTGAACTCCTAAACATTGAGGCATCTTTTGGTGTAACAGTAAAATTTCATTAAAAACTCAAAAATTAGCCATGCTCATATAGGAGCACTCCTAAAAAAGGTGATCTCTTGGGAAGTTTCACCAACCGGCAAAATCATAAGGCCATCAGGCCAAAGCGAACAAACACCTTGACGGTTAAGAGTTCTAGTTTTCATAATCTATGCATGAAAAATATGCAATGAACTTAAATTATTGATATTTTTGATATGATATAAATGATTTACCTGGTATAAATGTACAAAACAAAGTTTAAAAGTTGGATATGTACACACATAGGAATTGTTGGTATGTATGTTAATGCCTTCCTTACTCGTTACAGTGGAAGAGCCCTTCGAGGCAGGGGAACCCAACTTTCATGGATGGAAGCAACCCGCAATGGGGCTGGAGCTGGCTCGAGCTTTGGATGACTGCAAGCCAACGGAGCGCCATTGTAGGTGTCGACAAAGCAGAGATCAGTAAAGCATGTTCTTTTCGACACACACCAGAGAGANCATTTGATGATTTTTCCCATCCTCAAAAATAATGTTTGTTCTACCCATGCAACACCTTAACATCAATTTTTACATACATGTCACCTTACCTATGAATGATAAAATGTATTTCATTTTTTGAAAGTTAAAATGATGGTATTTTTTATGTGACATGAAAGATTTGGGCGGTATTAATGTAAAAAAGTAATGTTTAGGTGTTTGGTATGCAAATACATAAAAATTGGATGGTATTTGTGTAGATGCCCTTAGAAACACATACTTTCTCACAAGACTACAACTCTACTATAATTCTTTTATTAATCTTCTAGTTAGTCTTTCTCACACTCAAGCTTTATTGTAACCAATGAATATCCTTGTTGAGGAATTCTTTATCAAGATTGAATCTTTATTTCCTGAATGTTTTGCAAGTCTACACACCCGTTACGCACTTAAGAAGTCCTCTTAGAATGAAAAGCATGCAAAAGGAATAAACTTCGAGAGCTCTTGAGAGAAACTTAACCTAACAATCATCATCGTTTTTATTCAATCAAGATGATTATATAGATTTTGAGTGAGAACGAAACATAGAGAAAGGGATTGATACGTCCTGCATCAAACTCAACATGCTTTTCCATAGAAATTAGGGCAAAACAAATACTTTTCTTTAATAATCCAAACAACTCAATATGAATGCAAAGGTCCTACAATTTGAGATATAGGCAATCTCTCCCAATTCCTACATTTCGAGAGGTAAGAAATGTTTCCCAAACTCTAAACCTAAGACTCACCACAATAATCTCGTCCATAAACATAACACTAGACATAATAAGCCTATTTATACCCCACAATAATAATAATAAAAGACTATATTTCCCTTAGGGGTATAAAAGACCAAATTGTTCTTAGGTTGGGCATTGGTGTAATAGGGGTGCATGTTTTTGGCTTGAAAAATGGAGGTTTGGTGGTGGGAGGGTATTCAAGCATCAAATATTGTTTTTAATCATTCTAGGTCAATTTTTTGTGCAAAGATAGTTAATTCTTAAACAAGTAATTAATGCGACAGAGGGGGGATGGTGGGGGGTGTTTGGAAGACGGGCAACAATGGCGATAAGGAATGATGATGTGGCAAGTCAAAAGTGATTTGGAAGGTCAAAATAGTGTTGTGGAGGCCAACTTTAGTTATGGTTGACAACTTGTGTTCAAAATTGTCAAAATAGGACAAATTGGGTTAAAAATATGAGTTGAAAGCTTAGGTTGGCCAAAAATACTACAAAACTTAATATGTAGGGGACTAGAATTTATTTATTGGTACATATAGTTTAGTATTAAAACTAAAAGCTTGGGTAGTAATATTATCCAAGGAGATGTGATTATGATACATATTAATGTCTACCACATAAAAAACTAGGGAGATTGTAGCATCAATCAGAAGCTTATACTCATAAGCATTTTTCATTTATATTTTAATTATTGGGGAATGTTATTTTGACCCTCAATTATTGAACTAAGGTAAAAGGGCATTTTTGTAATGTGGTACCGCTCACCTACCNGCGGGACGCAGAGGAGTGCCTGCGGGAAGGAGGCGCGAGCATAGAACAGGAAGTTTTCTCCGGTGAACAGGTGTGATCTCTGCCAGAAGGGATCAGAGCTCTCTGTTCGGTTGGCGAAGGCAGTGGAATTCACGGGGAGAAGTCTAGTTCTTGGAAGGGCAGCAGGTAGAATTCATTGGAAGAAATCCTAAGTCACGACAATGAATTCCGTCAAATTTGACATTGAGAAATTCAATGGGAAGAACGACTTCGGCCTATGGAGAGTAAAGATGAGAGCNCTCAGCGGAGGCAGTCTTATTGTCAGAGGAAGATCGGACAGGAAAGATACAAGAAATGGTCAGTACATATCAAGGTCAAGCAAGGATGGCGGGAATCAGTCATCAAGGGGATCTTTCAAGTGCTATCATTGTCACAAGAACAGTCATTTCAAGAAGAACCTGCCCAGAAAGAAAGAATAAGTATCAAGAAGAGTCAGAAGAATCAGGATAAGCAAGCGTAGCCTCTGATGACTACGATTCTGCTGAGACCCTGGTGATCACAGAATCTGAATCCAGTAAGGAGTGGATCCTTGACTCAGGGTGTTCTTTCCATATGTGTCCTCACAAAGACTGGTTTGAGACACTGCAACAGGAAAATGATGGGTTCGTTCTACTGGGAGACAATAAAGCTCACAGGGTTGTTGGAAGTGGATCAATCAGGATAAGGATGCTTGATGGAGTTGAACGAGTACTGAAAAATATCAGGTACGTACTAGAGCTTAAAAGAAATCTTATTTCTTTAGGTGCGCTGGAGTCAAGCGGATGCTCTTTCAAGGCAGAGAATGGCTGCATCAGAGTAACCAAAGGCTCTCGTGTCGTCATACAAGTAGTCAAGAAAAAGGGGTTGTACTCTCTTATCGGAAGAACCGTGATTGCTAAGTCCAAGTACTATTTGGACTTAGCATACTCAAGCAAGGGCTGAGGGCCCCTCAGGGGCTAGGTGGAGGGAATCTTTACTTTGAAGCTTCTCAATTGAGAGTCAAGGTGGAGAATTGTTATTTTGACCCTCAATTATTGAACTAAGGTAAAAGGGCATTTTTGTAATGTGGTACCGCTCACCTATCACATCTCACCTACTGTTTACCTACCGCTCTCCTATCGCTCACCTACCTCCCACCTACCACTCTCTTGCTTCTATAAATAGAGAGTGTATGAGACTTAGGAGAGCAAGGGAAGAGATCTTAAGCTATCACGAAGGAGAAGCAAGGGAAGAGATCTTAAGCTATCACGGGAGGAGCAAGAGAAGAGATCTTAAGTTATCACGAAGGAGGAGCAAGGGAAGAGATCTTAAGCTACCACAAAGGAGAAGAGAATNCAAATATTTGTTCGTGTTGTTCATGTTCGGCTCGTTTACTTAGCAAACAAGCAGAACACGAGCTTCTTAACAAGCCGAACACGAGCTATACGCGAACAACAAGCCTTTTTGACAGCCCTAACGGTTATAACGATGTAGAACCCAACTATAGAATCAAAAATGGATGATGCATGAAATTTATATTTATGCAACAAATATAAGTTTAATGTCATGAATGACCAAGCCAACACATTTTCTTCACGTGCCAATTAGATTGAGGGGGGTGTATATAGTAATATCATTATCAAGTTGTGGTGGCATGCATAAATGTGATGTATATAATACATTGATGAATACCTACGTTTTGAACTTGTGGCCATATTTAGCTGGGGAGCTGGCTCGAGCTTAACTTGGTAAGTGGATGGTGAGCTGAGTTCGATAAGCTAATAAATCAAGCTCAAGCCAATCTCGACACGTCTCGTTAGCTTGTGAGCCCATTCGTTCATAAAAATAATTAATATAAATAAACTCAACTATATTTAAATTAAAATTTTTATCTTTAAATTATTAAAATATTAAAAAATATGATATTTTATATCAAGTGAGATCGGGTGGCATGTAAGAGGACTGGCGAACATCTAATGTTCGTCATTGGTGAACATCGAATAGCATTCATTATTACGTGTTCATTTTGGTCGACAAAGGATGTCAAATCTCAAACAATCATCGAAATTATTTCAATCATTTTTGTAATAGAATGGAACTATTAAGATTGGTGAGAGATATGAGTTTGACTAATATTGATCTTGGGCCATATTTTGACTAATATTGATCTTTGGTCAATGTTACTTGATAGTCAACAAATAATGTTGAGAGTGTGGCAAAGTCAAAATGGCAAGTTCATTCTTTTGGTAAGAGGGGTACAAGTCAACTCATCAAATGAGTGTCAATATTAGTGGCTAATGAACATCAGAAGTCAACTATTCGTATGTTTTGAAATCAACAAATGACATCAAAAGTTAAGTGGAGATAGAAAATCATTTTAGAAGATAAAGATTGGCCTCTGGCAACCAAAGAATTCTATTTCGCACATAGATGGGATCGAGCCCGTGACCCCAGGGGTCGTATAAACTCTGCCACTCAATGCGTCACGGTAGGCGGCACAAAATGATCATTTATGTTGGCCAATGATTAATATCATGGAATCATGATGGCTAATGCTAACATTAATTAATAGACAGAGACAGAAAAGTCATAAAAATATGTACGCTGAGAAATCTTCTTCTCCAAACTTTCTCCTTTAAAAGTGTAAAAATATGACTTTTAGTGCTTGATTTAGACCCAAATCCAACTTTTAAGATACTAAATCATTGCATTTGTCTCAAAAAATTACACTAATGCAATTATCAATTTGATTAAAATTGAGTTAAGATTATGCCATGATTTATTTTTAGAGACTTTAGTCTGCATATATGGGCACTTTTAAATATTATATTATTGCTAAAATATTTGCTTTATCCAATGAATTTTCTTGTCTCAGTCTTATGTTAGTTCAAAAGCACCAAAAGTTAGCTCAAAACATAAAAAATTAGTGTATGAATTTTGAAACTCTATAGGGGCTCGGCCTAGGAGATTTACAAGGAAAACATATTTTTGGATTGTGTGGGCATCTCAGTATGCCTGAATTGGTGCTGGTCGACTGGTGCTGACCCGATATTATCAAAGTACTTAGAGTCGTTTTCTATTTTCAAAGCTTAGGTGGATCTTTGGTCGTTGGGCACCAGCCCTTCCTCTCAGGTGTACTATTCCCTTTCTTAAGCCAATGTGTTTCGAATCGCATCAAATATTTGATCATCCAATTCCAAGATATGTTCATTCACAAACCCTTTGTTGCACTCCAAGTTTTAGGTGTCTTTGTTGCGGGTTTCTTCTTCGTAGACGGCTCCTTTTTGTCTGTGACATGATCCATGTTTACCGAACATCAATCGTGTTGACATTTTGCGTTTTTGTTGGCTAGTTTATTATTATTCCTGGTATTTTACAGGTAATAGTCTGTCGCCCGGCTGCTCTCTGGCTCGATCGACTAAGCAGCTTGTTTGGCTTCTGCTAGGCCTAGTCGGTGTTGTCGGTCGGATGAGCTTGATTAACTTCGAGTCGGTAGCTTTTGAATATCCCCATTATGATTAGAGATTCTAAGGGGCTAGCTAGGTTTTTCATCTATTCAACTTCTTCACGTTGGTTAGCTTGGATGTCTATGTGTCTCCTTTCTAATAGAACGGCTCGAATTTGAATCATTCAACATCTTTCATGACTCGGTCAATTTTGGTCTTGTTGTCTTTGGCTTAGACGACTGCACTCGGTTAGATAAGTGGGTCATCTTTTGTCTTACTCTTCTCTTTTGGGTCATCTTCTGTCTTACTCAGGATCAGCACATGCACAATTTCGCCATACATATAGTCGTTATTAAAGTAACCAATTAAGATTTATCACTACAAGTAGCCAATATAACTCTTCTCTCTCTAACATTCTGAGCTACTCAACCTATATCATTCAAACCCCCCCCCATCAACCACTAATCAAATCTTATTAGGCAATCTCAATATGCATGCATTTGATTCGAATTTTAGCTCGTATTGGAATAAGTGAGCCAATTTTCGAGCCCAAAATTTTGGATCGAATTTTTTTCAAGCCGATAAACTGGCTCGAGATTGACTCAAAATTTTGTTATTCATAAAAATTATATATAATTCTAAATAAAATAAAATATAAAAAGCTCCTAGCCTATTTCAAGCGAATACGGATCCAAATAACTTAATTTGAGCCATTTTATTTTGATTTTGAGCCAGATATAGCTGATTTCGAGCCGGACCAGATTCAAATAACTCAAATTTGAGTCAGTTTGTTTCAATTTGAAGCCAGGTCGGCTCGAAATTGAACATAAAGAGCCGCGAGCTGATTTTGATCCGAACTCAATCCATTTGAGCCAATTTCAAGCCAGCCCCAACTCGACTCGAAATTGGCTTTAAGGTGAAATTGATTATAGCTAGCATTACATTATAAGTTCTCTTCATAATAAGTAAAATAAATCACATAGTTTATGATTAAGTTATAAACTAAGTTTAATATAGAACAAAATTTTAATATCATACTAACAATCACGTTGAATATGTAATAAAGATATTATGTACCTCCAAATTCCTATGTATTTACATATCGAACGCCTAAACTTTATTTTCTTACATTTTTACCAACCAAATCACTCATATCACATAAAAAAAATGCCACTATCTTAACTATTAAAAAGTGAAACATGTTTTTTCTTGAGCGCATATTACATCAGGACTCTGAACGTAGAGGTACGTTCGGATTCTAATAGTAGATGTGTTATTATTGTGTTACAGGAATACTCCATCAGTGTTATTTGTAAAAAATGAAGTGTTATTCGAGTATTATGCAGCGTTATTCAATTACTTTGCGGTGTTATTGGAATATTCACCTTCGTTACTTGATTTGAGGATGTGTTATTCGGCATATTCCCCGTGTTATTTCAATTTTAACTATAATATTATTGGAATAACACAGCCCCAAATCAAGCAACGCGGGAGAATCTTCCAATAACACTTCATTTTTCACAAATAACGTTGTGGAATATTCCTATAACACAGCGGGATATTCCTATAACACAGCAATATTCCAATAACACTTCATTTTCCACAAATAAAGCTGGTGGAATATTCTTATAACACAGCGGGATATTCCTATAACACAGCGACTATTGCAATTCGAACTTAGCTCTACGTTCGGAGTCTTGACGTAATATTTTTTCCCTTTTTATACACAGAAAAGGTGGTAGATATGTAAAAATTCAAGTTCAGGTGCTAGATATGTAAATATGTAAGAATTGTTTAGGTATTCAATTAAGGTATTTATGTAAAAATTAAAAAGGGCGACTTGATTGCATATATACCACTCAATTCGGAATAATTGCATGCGAATTTTATTGTATTTGATATATATGCAATGAAGATGTTTAAGGTTAAGAGGCATCATCCCTTTCCTCATTTGTAGTGAAATTTTCTTTTCCTAAATAATGTTGTGTTATTGATATCTTTGACATATGGGCACAAAATATCAAATAAAAATAATAATTGATGTGTGATAGAAACTTTGGGGTGATAGAGTAATGGATTATCGTGTTAGCATTGCACGAGAATTTAGCACACGCTGGGATAAAAGAAAACAATCAGTAATGACAACAGGAGTTTTTATGTGGAAAACTCATAAAGGGTAAAAAATCACGATGTCTGATCCAGTAAAAATTCACTATAAGTTGATGATTATAGAGACCCCTTGTTCCATAGCTGGAACAATGGGTTACAAAGTCTTCCAAATTACAACGTCGACGTGCGAATGAACTTGTTGTAAGAGGTGGGTGGCATTCGATTGCGATCGGTGGAGGCCGGTTGGTGGTGGTTGACGGTGGTCGACGATGGTTGACGATGATTGATGCGGTCAACGGTGGTCAACGACGATCGATTGTGGCAGGAATGATGTTGGGATTTACCTCATTCTCAAAGCTTCAAACTTCCTGCAATCAAACAGTATTTGAGGGACATTTGAGTGTCTTAACAATGTCAGAATTGATCAATCTTGAGCTCGCTGGATTCATCTTGTCAAAACTCTCAATTTGACTATGAAATCACTGCATTTGACAATTGTTTGACCATTCAAATATGTCCCAAAAACTCCCAAACATGGTTTAATATCTTCATTAGTGCTTGATTTGACTCGGATTGGACCAATTCGGGTGTCAATGGATCTGTCTCATCAAGCAGTTCAGTTTGGCTGTTTGTTGAAATGAAAGCTTTAGATGGCTTTTTATCAAGATTTAAATATTTTTTTGCTCAAAAGCTTGTCTTGAGACCTGTTTCATGCCTCAAGATTAATGTCGGATGATCAGAATTTGTTGGTGGCGTATCAATAATAATAATATGATATAGATTTGGGAGGGCTTAAAAATAGGAGTGACCAAGAAAATCCTCCTACATCTCCGAACATGAGCTGATTCTACAAGTATTTTAACATATCAAACCTATAATTTTACGAAACCATGCCTATAATATTTTTAAAGTATATATCTCATATATACATAACTTTGTCACACATATATTTCAACATATTGTTATCTTATTGCATTAAACATATGTATTAATTAATTGTTCATAGACAAAACACTCAGATTCATACAATATCATCTGCAAAATTATAATTTTAACCCTTTTTACAATTTATATTCTCATTTCGACATTCATCTCCAAAATTAAGAAAAAAAAATGTCATAAAAAGAAAACTAAACCACGAGAAAAATTTGCGTATGTAAGACGTACGCGCTGCGTACGTATGTCTGAGAGGTTATTCAGAGAGTAATGGGGGGTTATATCCGCGTTATACCCCATTTAACCTCTCGGTAACCTACCTGTACCGGATACAAGGAGGTTACAGGGGGTATAACGCAGATATAACCCCCAAATACCCTCTGAATAACCTCTCTGACGTACGCAGCGCTACGTTTACGCACTCAAATGTCAAATTTTTCTCCTAAACCACTGCTCTATTAAACTCATAGAATAGCAAAAAGGCATTCATGCATATTACCAACTTGTAATATATAAAATGTTAGGTGCAAAGACTTTTTTTATTTAATTTATACCATAAATCTAAGAAGAACAGCATGATTTGCATCATTGCCCTTTTCTTCTTGGAAGGGAGGTTGGTGTGTCTTTTCCAATCTATCTTATTACACAACTCACCACCTAATATTTTCTTATTTACCAAAAAAAGGTCTTTTTGATAAACTTTCTTCCATCACAAGTAATACAATCTACCAAATTCCACATATATATATATATATATATATATATATATATATATATATATATATATATATATATATATATATATAT
>JXCR01147580.1:429646-456622 GCA_002079205.1 Phalaenopsis hybrid cultivar
CCGCCTCTCTCTCGGTTTCGCGAAGCAGAATAGGAATTCTGCCACTTCCTATTATAAATCCTGCCATGCTGCCTAATCTGGATATGTGAATTAAGCACTTCCTTATGTGGGCATTCTTCAGCTGCTTTAAATATGGATTAGTACAGGCATGCAAGCTAAACAGCTCTCACCATTAATCCCTTCTCTGCTGATGCTTAAGGGAAAAAAATGCAAACAAAAGGCTTACTTTTGTTTTTTCTCTCCTTGGATTCTTCTTCACATGGATCTTGGTTAGAGAGGAAGGAGAGGAGAGAGATAGAGGAAGAGAGGGAAAGATTTTATTGTAATCGTCGAGGTGATCCATGTGTAATCGTCAAAGTAATAAAATTTTTCTGCAACACTGTGGACGTAGTTAATTTGCATAACCACGTAAATTTGTTTGTTCCGCTGTGTTCATGATTTGTGAATTTTCTCGTTCCAATTTTTCGCTTTATTGCGTCATTTCTTCACAACACATGTTAACTCATTCTTTCAATTGAATAAAGTCCCTTCACTGCACAACGTGTGGTAGAGAGCACAAAGCCTGGAANTACATGGATCTTGGTTAGAGAGAGAGAAGGAGAGGAGAGAGATAGAGCAAGAGAGGGAAAGATTTTCTTGTAATCGTCGAGGTGATCCATGTGTAATCCTCAAAGTAATAAAATTATTCTGCAACACTGTCCACGTAAATCTGTTTGTTCCACTGTGTTTATGATTTGTGAATTTTCTCGTTTCAATTTTTGGCTTTATTGCGTCATTTCTTCACGACACAAGTTAACTCATTCTTTCAATTGAATAAAGTCCCTTCACTGCACAACGTGTGGTAGAGAGCACAAAGCCTGGAAAGTCGGAGTCCATTCACGCTACCCTGAACCAGAGCATAGTGCGTCCACAGAACCGCTCTTTCATTGGTTCAATCAGTCTGGTGACTTGAACATTGGAGACTTCCCTCAAGGCTTCATAGCTCTATGTGAGGCACTGACCTCTTATGTTGACAGATTGAGGGCAAACAAACTCCTAAGCTAAAGAAAAGACCTAGACAACACGAGCCATTGCACAAATCTATCAATTGTATCAAAATTGATCGAGTAGAGGATTTCGCTTTNGCGCTATACCCTGAACCAGAGCATAGTGCGTCCACAGAACCGCTCTTTCTTTGGTTCAATCAGTCTGGTGACTTGAACATTGGAGACTTCCCTCAAGGCTTCATAGCTCTATGTGAGGCACTNAAAAGACTCACATGAGGTTGTATGAATGAGAATGTAATACATATGATTTAGTGCAAATAAATAGATAAATAATCTTTGANTGCCACCGCACCAAATAAGCTGCCCCAAACGAGCCCTAATTCCTATGTATTTATATATCTAAGACCTAGACTTCACTCTTTGTACATTTATACCACCCAAATCTTTCATATCACATCATAAATATCACTATTTTAACTTTTAAGAAGTGAAATATATCTTTTTATGCATAGGTAAGGTGGCATATATATGTAAAAAGGTAACTTTTAGGTGGTAAATATGTAAATACATGGGTAATAAGTGGTATCTATGTGAATCTTCCCTTTCTTTTTTACAAAATTTATTAAATTATAATGAGTATTTAAATTCAGATCTGAAGTTAAGGCATTGGCCACATTAGAACAATTTAAATATATATGCATTGAAATTTTTTCAGAGTAAACTGTTTACTTTATTTGCTGAACAGATAAGCGAGGAGTGGGATGACAGCATGCAGTCCAAAGAACAAATTGAAGCAAGTCTTTTAAGCAAGCAGGAGGCTCTCATGAGAAGAGAAAGAGCATTAGCTTACGCATTCAGTCATCAGGTATTTTGCTTTTTTCAGCTTTTCTGCGTTTGATTTCTATTGTGTGGATGCTCTGAAAATTCCTCTAACCACACCTAAACTTCAATTTTTACATGTATGCCACCATATTTATGTGAAATCCCTTATGTAGAATGAAACTGAACTCTTAAACATCGAGGTACATTTTGGTGTAACTGTGAAATTTTGATAGAAACTTTAAAGCCAATCGTGCTCGCATGGTAGCACTCCTAGGATGGGTGAACTCCTGGGAAGTTACACCAATGAGACAAAACCATGAGGCCATCAGTCCAAAATGGACAATTTCTAGATGGGTGAGAGTTCGGGCTGTCATAAATGATATCAGAGCATTACACTAGCCGAAAGATGGGAACTAAGTGATATACAGACAAATGTACTAAGTTATGGGAGCCGCCTCTTGAACCCAAGATGGGACAAAGTGTTACATGGTAAGAGCCACCTCTTGAACCTATAGGAGCCACCTCTTGAATCTATATGAGCCTTCTCTAGAATCTCATCCGTCTCGTGAATGATTATGGGTATAGAGCACTAAAGGGGACTTCGGATACTTAAGTAGAGGAGATTGTAACACCCCTTAAGTAAAATGAAGTTGAACTCTTAAACATTGAGGCATCTTTTGGTGTAACGGTAAAATTTCATTAAAAACTCAAAAATTAGCCATGCTCATATGGGAGCACTCCTAAGAAAGGTGATCTCTTGGGAAGTTTCACCAACCTGCAAAATCATAAGGCCATCAGGCCAAAGCACACAAACACCTTGATAGTTAAGAGTTCTGGTTTTCCATAATCTATGCATGAAAAATATGCAATAAACTTAAAATATTGATTTTTTTGATATGATATAAATGATTTACCTGGTATAAATGTAAAAAACAAAGTTTAAAAGTTGGATATGTACACACATAGGAATTGTTGGTATGTATGTAAATGCCTTCCTTACTCGTTACAGTGGAAGAGCCCTTCGAGGCAGGGGAACCCAAATTTCATGGATGGAAACAACCCGCAATGGGGCTGGAGCTGGCTCGAGCTTTGGATGACTGCAAGCCACCGGAGCGCCATTGTAGGTGTCGACAAAGCAGAGATCAGTAAAGCATGTTCTTTTCGACACACACCGGAGAGATCAACACAGCCGCCTAACCAGCAGTCACCTGCAACTCCTTCCAAGATCAAAACTGCGAGTCCAACAAGCGGCTGGCATCCATCAGATGATGGCACAAAAAGCCTGACAAGCTTACAGTCAGAGAGGCGAAGGAGAAGAAGAAGAAGCCTTGCTGGTTCATCTGATGAGAGTCTAACGAGTTCAATGACAGTACTCCCGAGCTACATGGCGCAGACTGAGTCTTCAAGGGAGAAGAGCTGGTTCCATGGTTCACTTAGCGATGTTAAGATTGAGAGCACTGATGGTAAAGATTCATGGAACAAGGTGAAGAAGAGACTGTGTTTACCTCCATCACCTGCTGTAGTGAAGGGATAATCAGCGCCCACAAGAGTTAGGGGGAGCAGATAATGACTCCTCAACAAATTGTAGATGTTAAACATATTGATCATTTGGTTCTACAGGTTAGTGCAGTGTAGAAGCTTTTTTCATTTTGAAGGATGAAAAAAAAACCAGGACTTTGTGGTGAAAGACTGCAATTGAGTTCTTTTTGAAGGATTTGCTTTGGGTAGTTTATGCATTTCTTTTCATTTTGGGAAATTTGCATGCATATATATACATATATATATATATATATATATATATATATATATATATATATATGACACAAAGTTTGATATTTGCTTGTAGCATATTAGTTCATAAACATGTGCATGAAGATATGTTTTACTTTTAAAAAGATAGTGATAGTAGTGTTCTTATGGATTTTTTTATCTCACACCAAAACTTACATATTTACATGCATAACCCTCAATTATTCCATATCACAAAAAACAGCACTAATTATCATTTTTTTTTAATAGCCAAATCCTCATTTTCATGCATAGGTAAAGTGCTATGCGTGTAAATATGAAAGTTTCGGTGTGAGATATATAAATTCATAAGAATAGTGTGCTACGTATCAAAATTTCCATTTTTTATGAGTAATAAAAANATATATCTCACACCAAAACTTCCATATTTACATGCATAACCCTTAATTATTCCATATCACAAAAAATAGCACTAATTATCAATTTTCTTAATAGCCAAATCCGCATTTTCATGCATAGGTAAAGTGTGATGCGTGTAAATATGAAAGTTTCAGTGTGAGATATATAAATTCATAAGAATAGTGTGCTACGTATCAAAATTTCCATTTTTTATGAGTAATAAAAACTCTATGTTCTATAGGGTATGTTGAAGTTTTGATGGACCGAATGATTGTCTTTAATGTATGTGTTACTTGATATGTTACCAAGAAATTATTTTAATTATGCACGAATCTTGACACGTATTTAGACTAATAACTTCAAAAATCAAACCATCAACTACTTACACCCTAATTCAAATGAGATAGCTTGATCAGACTAGTCAGCTGACATCAAACATGATTCAATTTAAGTACAAGTTAGCCCATATCATACATTTAAACGTAATAAGAAGCTTTGAGATATATTTTAAGGATTAAATGATCTTCAAATCTGACATTTGACAATATTTTGGGAATTAAATAATCCTGAAATATGATATTTTTATAGTCAAATCGAGTTTCTTGATGAGATGAATCAAACAAACTCAAAATCACTTAATTCTGACAATTATTAAGGCAACTAAAGACTCATAAAATCTCATATGATCAAAGGGATCATTTTAGATCGTCTGATGGAGTGTTCCAGATTTATGCAATATTTATGGATGATGCCACTCAAAAAGTTTATATAAATAGACTTTTAATCTCTTCATGAAGAGGGGAACTGGACTTGAACCTGAACCTAAATTTGGAGGAGAAAGTTGAATGAGCTCCAAAATATTGAGGGTTCATGAGCTCCACCATCGCCATACCACCGTCATCGAGCCACCCCCATTGTTTGACCACCACTGCCTAAACAACATAATATGGATTTTTCCACCATCAGACCACCATTGTCACCACCATCAGAGCAGTGTTGTCAAGCTACCACTATCATCAGCGGACCATCGTCGTCACTGTTGGACTATTTTCGTCATTTCCGACATTGAATCACAGCTACCCGACCGCCACCATCATCGCGTTGGACCAACATTGCCCGACCACCACCATCATCTCGTTGGACCAACATTGCCCGACCACCACCATCATCACCTCTAGACCACCACCGCTTCTAGGACACTATTGTTCGACCACCATTGCGCCAATGTCATATGGCCTTCACAGTCGTCAGACCACAGCTGCCCTGCCACCATCGTCATCATCGTCCGACCAGTGCTACCTGTCACTAATGTCGACACTTGACCGTCGTTGTCAGGCCACTACAGTCGCCACCGCCGCCTCCAAACCATAGTCGTTTGGTCTTCACCGCTGCCAGACCACCATCTCCCAGTCGTCGTCGTTGCTGTCGTTGAACCAGTGTCGTCTGGCCACCACTGTCGTCAGACCATTAATGTTGCCTCGGATCATCAGCATTGCTACCATCAAACCGCCGTCATCAGGACAACACCCCATTCCCAATGCATTACACTAAAGGAAGTCGCATCAACAACCCCCACTTGTGTAATATTGTTTTCGGCTAGTTAAAGGCCAATAAATTCTCTCAACCTACATTGTATAGTGAAATCATTTCAACTTGATTATGCCCTATAGTTTTTACCTTCCCACGTAAACATTTTTGCTCTCTTCATCATGTTTTTTTTTTGTTTATCTATAAATGTGTTGGATCTTCGTACCATACTAAGATGTTAATATATCATGTCGTCGCCATGAATTTACTAGCTAGCAATACTAATAAATCATGTAAATAAATAAAAAATAAAAAAAAAGTGCGTATAAATGTCTTACAATGGTAATAAAACATTATTAAATTCATTATTTTAAAAATATTTTTTTATTGTTTTTCTTAAATATTGAACAAATTAATTCTATGTGATGATGACCAGCGAAATAGCATAACAATAGGGGTGGCCGTAGGTCAATTACTTTTAAAAGCACTTTTAAAAAATTTAAAATTTATTTTGGATGCCTTAAAAATTAGCTGATTTACTTAAAAATAATAATAATAATAACAAGTGAAAATATAATAAATTAACATACTTTTTATAATTAATTTAAAAAAGAGCTCTAATAAAATCTTAGTTAATCCACTCCTCATCTTAGTTAATAAGCATTAATTAACTATTCTTATGGACTTATAGAATCCACAAACTTTAATGATGATATTAATGACGATATCAAAGGTCACATAAATAGTTCCTTCATTTTCTTTTGGGAAAGGTGAGCCCAAAAGGCAATATGTGAGACTCGATTCCACAAACTCATAATGGGAGACTACACCCTCAACCACTATGACATGAATCAGTCTGCATCCTATTTTCCCCTTCTTTCTTTTTTTGAGATACACCCTGCATTTAATTTTCGATCAACACCAATTTAATATGAAAGCTAACTTATTCCTATCATAAATGGAGACTCATCAACCATTAATATATTTCCTAGAAAAGCTTCATCCAACCAATCAATACACCATAATCTAAAATTTAAAATAACAAAAATACATTTTTTTTAGTCCCCTTAAAAAAAAACTTCTAAAACTGCACCGTAACAAAAAAAAATATTATATCTGTCGTCCAAATGTCCAGATAACGGTCTGCATCATACATCACCGTGTGTACAACAACGTGTGCGATCCACACCATTACTCAAACATAAAATTTCCAGACGTAACATTTTTTCCTCCTCAACACCGAAACCGAAAACCAACAACCGTCTTAATTTTAACCATCCACATCAAACCAAACAAAGGCATTGGCAACAAATTCATTCTTTTTTCCCATACACATTAAACTATAAATATCTCCTCAAAAGCTCTTGCCAATCAATCAATACTAATCAAAAGCAAAAAAGCCTTGTGCAATTAACTTCTTCTTCTTCTTCTTCTACAATATCAACGTAGAATGGCGAGGGTGGCGCAAACCCTACGTTTGTACGCTATAGAAGTGGCGCCACCGCAGTTGATTCGAATCACCAAATACAAAAAGATGCCGTCGAGAACTTTGGAGACTATAATGGAGGAAGATATGGAGTCTATCGAAAGCTTCTCTTCTTCATCCAATGAGAAGAAATCTGTTGTTAGAAACTGATTCGGGAGAAATATTTACTACGACAAAGAGAGACTTGGAGAGAGTCAGGTCTGATCTGGCGAGTCTATCAATTAATGGAGTCCGTCGAGCCGGAAAGACATCCATCACCACCGCACGCCCGCATTGCAACGACTGGTGATGCCTGCATGTGTATCTCTCTTCTGTCAAGAGAATATTATACATGCAGACTTCTCGTATAACATTATTATATATTGTTGTTTAACATATGTACAATAACATATAATAACTTCACATGTAAGATAGACATGGTTAGTGAAATGAATGCCAAGCAAGTAGAATTGTATGCTAAAAAGAATATTTATTACAAATATGTTGATATTAATGTTATATCAAATGTGTATATTTTTCTTATCTCATTCTGCCATGCAAAAATAAATAAATAAATAAATAAAACAAGGTTGGGGGTTCATGGAATATGTTTTCATTCTTGTGGTGGTGTGAGGCAGGTTTTAATTCTTTTGCTTTAGAGATATGAATGAATCAATGCATTTTAGAGAATATTGGGAACTAGGATTAATTAGTTAATGTATGGCCTTTAATGAATTTGAATGGTCTTATAAATATTCAATTGATGAATGAATAAGTTTGAAAATCTAGTATTTCATTGGTTCATGATCATGAATAATATTAATGTGTGTTAGAAGATTCGTGGAGGTAGAGTAATGTATTATCGTCTTAATATTGCATGAGGATTCAGCGTGCATTCAGATA
This sequence comes from Phalaenopsis hybrid cultivar, assembly GCA_002079205.1. Classification (NCBI taxonomy): domain Eukaryota; kingdom Viridiplantae; phylum Streptophyta; class Magnoliopsida; order Asparagales; family Orchidaceae; genus Phalaenopsis; species Phalaenopsis hybrid cultivar. The sequence goes on from JXCR01147580.1 coordinate 437,498, forward strand.
AAAAAATACAGCCAGTAGAGACATCATGAATTTTTACGTGGAAAACTTGTAAGGGGAAAAACCACGTGGTCAGATCCAATTGAAACGATTTACTATAAACTGAAGATTATAAGTACAGACCCTTGACCCATGGACGGGAAATTATTATTATCATGAATTACAACTAGATGTGTGGATGAATTTGTCGTAAGGAATGGGCGGTGGTGATCGGCGGCGACCGGTAGAGGATGGTCAACGGTAGTCAGCGGAAGTTCAATAATTTTCTTAAAAAAATAGTTAAAACAAAAAAAGATTACTTATCTTAAAAAAAAATTGAAAGATTAACCCACTTTTTTATGTAAAAGGTATTAACTAAAAAATGTAAATTAATTGGAATAAAACACAATCTAATCCTACTACCAATGTGATATAAAAAGCATTATTGTTCAATTTAATAGAAAAAAAAAATCATAATAATCATAGACACATGCAACCAAAATGTTTTGTCCATATAAATTATCTTTTAACTTGTTAGTTGACAAGTATTACATGTGATTGACCTTAAATCCGTAGACAGGCCAGATACGATCACGTCGTCATGTATTACTCGTCGGTTCGGATATGTATTACTCGTCGGCTCATCCGTACCGTTCTCCAAACATACAGTCGTCGCCGCACACGTAATAATCTCTCCAATCAACAGGGCTTGGATTCAATGCATAAGTGCATGAATTGGTTATTAAATTCACTCAAATATCCATAAAAAATAATGTTTTGCCCCAATTATCACATTTTTTTAATATAAATTTAGCGCACATTTTAGCCCAATTTTTCAAAATGTTGAAGTCTGAAAATGTCTTTAGGTGTTGGTCGACTATGTTCTGCTAGTAAAAAATAAAGAGCCTCGTGTTTTGCTCATTAAAAATACCAGTATTAGTGTTCGGTTCATTTACATTTCAAACACAAAAAATATGTTCGTGTTCATCTAATTTTCTTAACGAGTCAAACACGAGTAGTTCGTGAATAAAATGTCATTTTGACAATCTAGTAACATAGCCTTAAGATGTTACGGGTTATAGTGAGATTTAAATATTATTATTATTATTAAAAACTCATTTAAATATAATTTAATATATAATTATTCTATTTTTTTTTAATTTATAATTTTTAATTGATTGTTTGTATATATACATACATACATACATACATATATATATACATACATACATACATATATATANAAAACTTCATTCTTGTTTGGTTCATTTACATGTCGAGCGCAAAAAAACTGTTTGTGTTTGACTCATTAACTTAGCGAACGATCAAACCAAAATGAATCGAGCACGAACTAATAAAACTTCATTCTTGTTTGGTTCATTAACATGTCGAGCGCAAAAATACTGTTCATATTTGGCTCATTAACTTAGCGAACGAATCGAACACGAGCTTCGCAATAACCCAACATGAACTGTTCGAGAAAAATGATCAGTCTTGACAGCCCTACAAAACGGCGCCTCTTTTAATTTCAGTAATCTTAAGCTATTTTTTAAAAAAAACAATAATAATTACAAAATAACCACTCAAATTTTAACTATTTACACACAACACGCTCATACCTCTATTCCAGGCATACAAAACAACAGCCCACAATTTTCATTTTCATCAAACTCCTAATCCTCCCATTTAAAAGATAAAAATGGGGATTTACATGCACACCACCCAATTCATGTGTATTTACATATCTGACACCTAAATTTTACCACCCATTACAATTATACCACACAAACCTTTCATAGCACACCAAAAATACCACCATTTCAACTTTTAAACTATGAAATATACATTTTCATGCATAGATAAGACGTCACATATGTTAAAAATGAAGTTTAGAGTGCCAGATATATAAAATACATATTGATTGAGTGGCATGTATGTAGAGCTTCGAAATAAAAAATACATTGAATAATTACATACAGATCATCCAAAACATTGATATTCACAAACTTAACCACACGTGATTTTTTTGAACTCCTGAACTGATGTATTTACTCGTGCCACGATCAAACTACTGAGAATTGGATAAAAATGAAAAACATGAACTGGGGTTTTACCACGAATTCTGACATGCGAGTGAAAATTTAAAAAATGGACGAAAGAGAGTGCTTGATTCATAAATAGCAAGTTTTTGGGTGGTCTGAATGTAAAATACAGCATTTCATTCCAAAAATGCTCATTTGAGAACAGTAACAAAAACTGATCACCTGACTACGGTCATACCAGACTAATATATAAAAGGGTGGGTGCTATATCAGTAAATAAATACAGAAAAGAGGTTATAAAACAAATTATAGGATTGTTACCAGGCGCAGGNTTATCCATCTGTCTATCTCTTTGTCTCTCTATTTGTCTGTCTTTATGTCCATCTGTTAATCTATCTCCCTGTTTGTCTATCTTTGTCTGTCTCTCTCTGTCTCTCTCTCTCTCTAACTCTCTCTCTGTATCTATTTGTCTATCTATCTGTCTCTCTCTATCTATCTATCTATCTATTTCTCTGTCTCTCTCTCTCTCCGTCTCTATCTATCTATCTATTTCTCCATCTCTCTATCTGTTTGTCTGTCTATCAATCTATCTCTCTGTCTGTCTCTCTCTCTATCTCTATCTCTCTCTGTCTCTCTATCTCTCTATCTCTCTATCTATATTTATCTATTTATATATGTTTGTCTGTCTGCCTCTATCTCTCTCTATATATATATGTCTATCTGTCTATCTCTCTATTTGTCTATCTGTCTCTCTCTCTGTCTATCTGTCTCTCTCTCTGTCTATCTCTCTCTATCTCCCTATATCTCTCTGTCTGTATGTCTATCTCTCTCTATCGATTTATCTGTCTATATGTCTGTCTCTCTCTCTCTCTCTATCTGCCCGTCTGTCTATCTGTCTATCTGTCTATCCATCTCTCTATCTATCTATCTGTCTCTCTCTCTCTATTTGTCTGTCTGTCTATCTCTTTCTCTGTCTATTTGTTTGTCTGTCTATCTCTCTATCTATCTTTGTCTGTCTATCTCTCTCTCTATCTCTCTATCTATCTATATATGTATGTTTGTCTGCCTTTATCTCTCTCTATCTGTCTCTCTGTCTATTTATCTATCTCTCTATCTGTCTATCTATCTGTCAATCTGTCTATCTCACTCTCTCTCTGTCTCCCTCTCTCTATCTATCTATATATGTCTGTATGTATGTATATATATATATATATATACATACATATATATATATATATAGTAAAATTATTAATGGCGGGGTCGACGCCATCGCTCACGCTCTGCTAGGGTTTCGCCTCTGTGGCGAACCCTGGTTTCCACTTCACTGCATTTCTCTTCATCACGCTCGTCCTCTTCGTGCATCATTTTGGCAGTCCTCTACTCGGCATTTGCTCCTTCCTTCACGCGTCAGGTGCTCTGCAACGCTAATCCTCCTTAGGAGCTTTTTCCTTCAAGCGCCAGGTGCTCTGCAGTGCTTGTCTGAAGCACGATAATGGCCTCAAGGCTTTCCTACGCCGCCGCCCTCGCAGGTGATAATCCCGCCAAACCCGCCGATGATACAGTGGTTCACAAACGCAACTCTTCTTTCCACCTTACAGATAATCCGATGTTCTCGCAGATGTACCATGATTTTGTTGGAGGACTTGGAAAATGCAATCTCATCAAAAAAGTAGAGAAAAAAGCGGGCAAACCAGTATTATTATTCTCTGANCGTTGTCAAGCTACCACTGTCATCAGCGGACCATCGTCGTCCCTATTGGACTATTTTCGTCATTTCCGACATTGAATCACAGCTACCCGACCACTGCCATCATCGCATTGGACCAACATTGCCCGACCACCACCATCATCACCTCTAGACCACCACCGCCACTAGGACACTATTGTCCGACCACCATTGCGCCAATGTCTTATGGCCTTCACAGTCGTCGGACCACAGCTGCCCTGCCACCATCGTCATCGCCGTCCGACCACTGCTGCCTGTCATCAATGTCGACACTTGACCGTCGTTGTCAGGCCACTACAGTCGCCACTGCTGCCTCCAAACCATAGTCGTTTGCTCTTCACCGCTGCCAGACCACCATCTCCCAGCGTCGTCGCTGCTGTCACTGAACCAGTGTCGTCTGGCCACCACTGTCGTCGGACCATTAATATTGCCTCGGATCATCAGCATTGCTACCATCGGACCGCCGTCATAAGGACAACACCCCATTCCCAATGCATTACACTAAAGAAAGTCGCATCAACAACCCCCACTTGTGTAATATTGTTTTCGGCTAGTTAAAGACCAATAAATTCTCTTAACCTACATTGTACAGTGAAATCATTTCAACTTGATTATGCACTATAGTTTTTACCTTCCCACGTAAACATTTTTGTTCTCTTCATCAGGTTTTTTTTTATCTATGAATGTGTTGGATCTTCGTACAATACTAAGATGTTAATATATCATGTCGTCGCCATGAATTTACTAGCTAGCAATACTAATAAATCGTGTAAATAAATAAAATAAAATATAAAAGTGTGTATAAATGCCTTACAATGGTAATAAAACATTATTAAATTAATTATTTTAAAAATATTTTTTTATTTTTTTTCTTAAATATTGAACAAATTAATTCTATGTGATGATGACCAGCGAAATAGCATAACAATAGGGGTGGCCGTTGGTCAATTACTTTTAAAAGCACTTTTAAAAAATTTAAAATTTATTTTGGATGCCTTAAAAATTAGCTGATTTACTTAAAAATAATAATAATAATAATAACAAGTGAAAATATAATAAATTAACATACTTTTTATAATTAAAGGAAAAAAATTTAATTTAATTTAAAAAAGAGCTCTAATAAAATCTTAGTTAATCCACCCCCCTCATCTTAGTTAATAAGCATTAATTAACTATTCTTATGGACTTATAGAATCCACAAACTTTAATGATGATATTAATGATGATATTGAAGGTCGCATAAATAGTTCGTTCATTTTCTTTTGGGAAAGGTGAGCCCAAAAAGCAATATGTGAGACTCGAATCCACAAACTCATAATGGGAGACTACACCCTCAACCACTATGACATGAATCAGTCTACATCCTATTTTCCACTGCCTCACTTAATTTTCGATCAACGCCAATTTAATATGCCCATGTTAAAGCTAACTTATACCTATCATAAATGGAGACTCATCAACCATTGATATATTTCCTAGAAAAGCTTCATCCAACCAATCAATACACCATAATCTAAAATTTAAAATAACAAAAATACAAAATTTTTTTAGTCCCCTTAAAAAAAACTTCTAAAACTGCACCGTAACAAAAAAAAAAATATTACATATGTCGTCCAAATGTCCAGATAACGGCCTGCATCACACCTCACCGTGTGTACAACAACGGGTGCGATCCACACCATTACTCAAACATACAATTTCCAGACGTAATATTTTTTTCCTCCTCAACACCAAAACCGAAAACCAACAATCGCCTTAATTTTAACCATCCACATCTAACCAAACAAAGGCATTGGCAACAAATTCATTCTTTATTCCCATACACATTAAACTATAAATATCTCCTCAAAAGCTCTTGCCAATCAATCAATACTAATCAAAAGCAAAAAAGCCTTGTGCAATTAACTTCTTCTTCTTCTTCTTCTTCTTCTTCTACAATATCAACGTAGAATGGCGAGGGTGGCGCAAACCCTACGTTTGTACGCTATAGAAGTAGCGCCACCGCAGCTGATCCGAATCACCAAATACAAAAAGATGCCGCCGAGAATGTTGGAGACTATAATGGAAGAAGACATGGAGTCTATCGAAAGCTTCTCTTCTTCATCCAATGAGAAGAAATCTGTTGTTAGAAACTGATTCAGGGGTAATATTTACTACGACAAAGAGAGAGTTGGAGAGAGCCAGGTCTGATCTGGTGAATCTATCAATTAATGGAGTTAGTCGACCCGGACAGACATCCATCACCACCGCACGCCCGCATTGCAATGACTGGTGATGCCTGCATGAGTATCTCTCTTCTGTCAAGATAATATTATACATGCAGACTTCTCGTATAACATTATTGTATACTGCTGTTTAACATATGTAAAATAATATATAATAACTTCACATGTAAAATAGACATGGCTAGTGAAAGAAAAGCCAAGCAAGCAGAATTGTATGCTAAAAAGAATATTTATTACAAATATGTTGATATTAATGTCATATCAAATGTGTATCTTTTTCTTATCTCATTCTGCCATGCAAAAGGGTTCATGGAATATGTTTTCATTCGTGTGGTGGTGTGAGGCAGGTTTTAATTCTTTTGCTTTAGAGATATGAATGAATCAATGCATTTTAGAAATTATTGGGGACTCAAATTAATTAGTTGATGTATGGCCTTTAATGAATTTGAATGGTCTTATAAATATTCAATTGAGGAATGAGTAAGAATGAAAATCTAGTATTTAGTTGGCTTATGATCATAGATAATATTGATGTGTACTAGAAGATTCGCGGAGGTAGAGTAATGGATTATCGTCTTAGCATTGCACGAGGATTCAGCACACATTCTTGATTATGAAATATTTATGTGGAGAGCCCGAAAAGAAAAAAAAACATGAGTTCTGGTTCAGTTGAAGGGATCTGCTAATTATAAGTACAACTTCTTATCCCACAGGCAGAGAAGTGATACAAAATTTCCCGAATAACAACTTGATGTGTGAATGAACTTGTTTTTATATCCTATCCAATTAATAGAAAAAAAAATCATATCGAATTTTTTTTTTAAATAATCATAGACACCTGCAACCAAAATGTTTTGCCCATATAAGCTATCTTTTAACTTGTTAGTTGAAAATTATTACATGTGATTGACCTTAAATCCAGAGACAGGTCGGATACGATCACGTCGTCATGTATTACTCGTCGGTTCGGATATGTATAACTCATCGGCTCATTCGAACCGTTGTCCAAACATACAATCGTAGTCGCACACGTAGGCTTGGATTCAATGCTTAAGTGCACGAATTGGTTATTAAATTCACTCAAATATCCTTAAAAATAATGTTTTGCCCCAATTATCACATGCTTTTTTTATATATAAATTAAGCGCACATTTTAGCCCAATTTTTCGAAAAGCTAAAGTCTGAAAATGCCTTTAGGTGTTGGTCGATTGTGTTCTGCAAGTTAAAAAATAAGGAGACTCGTGTTCTGATCGTTAAAAAATACCGGTATTAGTGTTCGGTTCATTTACATTTCAAAGACAAAAAATATGTTCATGTTCATCTAATTTTCTTAACGAGTCAAACACAAGTTGTTCACGAATAAAATATCATTTTGACAAGCCAATCACATATCCTTAAGATGTTACGGGTTAGAGTGAGATTTAAATATTATTATTTATATTAAAACATCATTTAAATATAATTTAATATAAAATTATTTTATTTTTTAATTTATAAATTTTAATTGATTCTATTTTAATCAATCAATGTTTTTTAAATACTACTCATCAATTTATATATATATATNTGAACAAGAATTTTGACCTGACATGGAAGGAAGCATGACAAATTAATCAACTGCTAATATCAAAATGTAAAGAAAAAATCCTTCATGATGCACAAAAATAGACATATAGCTATTTTAGACTGCAACTTAAATTTAATTAACTGTTGTGGTGTCATTAACAACTAATATATTCAGATTTCACCTTTCAAACAAAAAAAAAAAGAGTAGGATCAAAGAATCTTTTGAAGTCTGGCTTAACCTAACTTGTCAAAAGGTATGAATTGGCCATGATATTCATAACCTTTCACGTGCAAGTTCATCAGAAATATCATATCACTTCTATCACTAGAATGATGGACCATCAACTCAAAGCAAATAACTTCATTAGCTTATTCCAAATATTTGCGGTTAGAATTACATATAGTTCAACGTACAGTCACGTCATCATTGTCCTTTTCACAACTATTAGTGGATAGTTATAAGAATCATCATTCTCCATTCATTCATACCAAGTGTTTCATAAACTTTCCAATGTGCAAGTATTTTTGCCATGTTATTTTAGTTTACACCTTTTTTTTCTAATTTTTTTCGCTAATGAGCACACGATGTATCATTTAATAAACAAATTCAATGCTTAGAACTACCGACAGAATTATACAACATGGATGAGTGTCTTAGATGAAAATTTGTCCTCCATTTAATTCTATAAAATATTCCAATTTTGCATAATAGGACCCCTTCTCTCAGGCACTCTACTAATCATTATGTGATTATACCTTACATTTCAAGTAACATCATGTATAACCCCTTCGTCCCTTAAATCAAGATCTTCTATCCATAAAATTAAAAAGGAAAGACAAAGAAGCTCCAAAAACAATTCATCTGTTTCTTTCTAGCAGTTATATTTTACAATTTAATAATATCACAGAGTAAACATCACCAAAAACAAATCATAAGCCAGCATAAGTCATTAAGAAAGACTGGATCTCAAAGTCCTACTCGAGTTTGCACAAAACTCGAAGTTCAGCCTTGCTATGGTTTCTCCTCCCTTCAACATGTGCTCTCATATTTTTGTTTAATGATAACATCAATGCGTCCAACTGTGGCAGCAAACAGGGGCCTCCATACTAGCAACATGTGGATTTTTTGGTATTCGTAAGCGCAAAAGCTAGGACAAGGCATAATCTAAGCATGGGGATCATTCTCTATAAGAAAAAAAGATAAGTACTACTCATTGAGTGATAAGAGAGATAAAAAAGAGATGCGGAGAGAGAATTAATCGATAACATAACCACACATCTGCTTTTTGTTTTCATTCCATCTGCTTCTTCTTGCATAATAACTATTCCGTATAATGCTTACTAAATATTTATTTAACTCCATCACAAGCAAAATTGCAAGCCATTATGGTTACCCAATGTAAACACTAAGAATAAACTTCTCCCTATGTCCATTGTGTGCCAAAGCGTGGTAGTTGTCGAAAATCACCAGAGCTGCCATTCCTCGCTCTAGATCATCGAAACACAACTATGTAAGCCTATCGAACTTGTGATTGCCTTCACTACCCTCTCTAACACAAAGGCAACTATTTCATCCCCATCCTACTTTAATTTCGGCATTCGGGACAAGTTTTCTTCATTATAACTACCTTGCATAATATCCATACCAAAAGGAGGCAAGTAGCAATTGTGTGTTTGTGTTGTTGCATGGGTAGAAAAGCATCGCATGTCTCACTACCAACTTATAACATTTTCTTTTAAGTTTAGGAGACACTTTTCTATCACACAAAAGGTTTGATGCATTCCTCCACTTCAACAATCCAACTTGAACTATACTAATAACATCTTTATCTATATCACCATCCCTTTAAACAATAAACCCGAGATATCTAAAACGTTCACTCGTTTTAATAATTTGATCACACATTGTTACAACTTTAACCTTAGATCTGCTACTATTAAAATTGCATTGCCTATAATCAGCTTTAGATCTACTCGAATGTAAGGCCTTTAGACTCCTCCATAATTCAAGTTTTTAGTCTTATCCACAAGAAGGATCTCATCAGTGAAAAGCATACACCAAGGTACATCCTCCTGTAAATGAAACAGTAGTTCTCACAATAGAGAATAAAAAAGAAAGAAAATATTACATCCATATTTCTCGAAGCCATCATCTTCACAACAAAAAATAGTGTTCATTTTTAGCCATTCACTCAGACAAAAAGTACCTTTACCATTATTTATATGAAATGCAATATTTCTTTCTCTTTTTAAGCTCAATGGAATATTAGAGCGTTGTATAGCCATAGACATAGGTGCATCTCACTCAATCACATAATTTTACCTTGAGTTTGATAATTTTTTAAGTTCATTCTCTCATTCTTATTAAATTCTTACTCAAAATTTTTTTATTATCCTAATCGCTAGTTCATCAAGATACACGCTAACTGTGAAACCAATAACTGACCTGTACAGATGCGGATATTGGCTCTAAATTAGCATAAGCATGGCCACAAAATGGCATCCCCATAAATCATTCTAAATGCCAATACCAACCTGGTCAAGGCTACAGATAGAAGTTTCCAAGTCTGTTTCCACTGTTCAATAAATTGGCAGTTGTTTCATAGTTGGAAGCTAATTAAATTATTTGCTTAATTAATTCCTTTGATGAAGCTTCTCCCACGCCTTCCCAGTTTGGAAGCCCGCCTCCCGCCTCCCGCCTCTCTCTCGGTTTCGCGAAGCCGAATAGGAATTCCGCCACTTCCAATAAGGGATCCCGCCATGCTGCCTAATCTGGATACGCGAATTAAGCACTTCCTTATATGGGCCATCTTCAGCTGCTTTAAATATGGATTAGTAAAGGCATGCAACCTAACCCGCTCTCTCNACTTTGATGAAGCTTCTCCCGCGCCTTTCCAGTTTGGAAGCCCGCCTAGGTTTCGCGAAGCCGAAAAGGAATTCCGCCACTTCCAACAAGGGATCCCGCCATGCTGCCTAATCTGTATACGCGAATTAAGCAATTCCTTATATGGGCCATCTTCAGCTGCTTTAAATATGGATTAGTAAAGGCATGCAACCTAACCCGCACTCTCCATTAATCCCTCCACTGCTGGGAAAAAATTTGCGTACATAAGACGCACGCAGAGCTGCGTGCGTCTGTAACCTGTCTGTAACCTGCAAACAAGTTACAGGGAGGATTTCAGGAGGTTATAACAGCGTTATACACNTTTTTTCTCCTTGGATTCTTCTTCACATGGCTCTTGGTTAGAGAGAGAGAGATAGGGGAGAGAGCGAGAGATTTTCTTATAATCGTCGAAGTGATCCACGTGTGTAATCTTCAAAGTAATAAAATTCCTCTGCAACTTCGAGAACATAGGCAATTTGTCAAACCACTTAAATTTATGTGCTCCGCTGTGTTTCTATTTTGTGAATTTTTTCGTTTCAATTTTTTGCTTTACTGTTGTCATTTTTTCGCAAAAATTGTTATGAGAATCTTGATTCGGATTTGAGGAAAAGCAGTGACTGGAGATGAAGTGATGACATCAGGGATCGAGAAGTTTAATAGCATAGATTTTGATAATTTGATGGTGTAAATAGATGACTACAGCTATGGGAAGAAACTCATCTTTCGTTACTGGAAAAACGATAGGATAAAATGGATGAAACTGATTGGAATATATTTTATCGATAGGTTCTGACGGTTGTTTGATTAATCCTGTCGAGATTAGTTGCCCATAATATCATCATGGAAATGACTATTATAGATCTCATGGCGGTTTTATCAGATATGTATGAAAAGTTATCGGCGAATAATAAGGTGTATTTAATTAAAAAATTATTCAACTTGAATATGACGGAAGGTGTGTTTGTTGCTCAACATCTGAATGATTTCAATACCATTTGAAATCAATTGTCGTCTGTTGAAATTGGTTTTGACGATGAGATACGTGCGCTGATATTCTTAATTTCATTGTCAAATAGCTGTGAAGTTATAAGAATGATGGTTAGTAATTATGCAGGTAAATCTAAGCTGAAATATGATGATATTCGTGATTTTATTTTTGCTGAAGAGATGCGCAGGTAAGATTCTAGTGAGACCTAAGGTTCGAGTTTGACACTAAATGTTGATTCTAGAGGAAAATCACGGGACAGAAACTCAAACAGAAAAAGATCAAAATCAAATCACAGAGGCAAGAGCAAGTCAAAGTCTGGCCAGCAAGCAACCTGCTGGAATTGTGGCAAAGTTGTTCACATAAAAGAAACTACAAAAATCTGAAAAAGACGGAGGATGATAGCACTAATGTTGTAACTAAAGAAGTACATGATGAATTATTGTTGACAGTTCACAGTTCTATTAATGACTAGAAACTGGATTCAGGGGTTTCTTTCCATATATCTTCTCACCGAGAGTTAATACGGAATTATGTTATAGGTAAATTTGAGAAGGTATATCTGACTGATGTAAAAACTTTGGACATGATGGGGATGAGAGACGTTGATATTGCACTCCTTAACAAGAGCAAATGGACTTTACAAAAGGTGAGACTCATTCCTGAGTTGAAAAAAAACCTCATTTATGTTGAGCAGCACAATGATGGTGGTCATACAATAGAGTTCTAAGATAGCTCCTGAAATGTTACAAAAGAAGCGCTGGTACTGGCTCGAAATAAGAAAACTGACACATTATATATGACTACAGGATTATTCAGACTTAATTACATGAGTCAGAGGGAAATGAAAAAACTTCAGTCCAAAGTCAAGCTGCCAGAGCTGAAGTTAGTTGATCTCAGCATGTGTGAGTTGCATTATGAAAAAGCAAAAAAAATGTCAGTTTCTTGGAAAGTGGTGGAATGTCAAAAGGCAGAAAAATTAGATCTTGTACTCACAGATGTGCAGGGACCTTCTTCAGTGGCATCTCTTAGAGTCATTGTTACTATGCCACAGTCATTGATGACCACATTAGAAATGTATAGTTTGTTAATCTACCAGAGGTCACAGTGCAGGGCAGTGATGGAAGTGATGAAGAGAGTGGGTCCGGGGCACCCATTCCTATTGTTCCGCAGTCAATTGCAGAGTCGTCCACCCCTACAGCTACAGTTTGCAGTTCAATCAAAAATAGATGTTATCTTCAGCATTACTCACCGACCTTAAACAACATTTTGTTGACATATCGGGGAGAATCGCAAAACTCTGAAGAAATCTTGCAAGATGAAAATTTGAGCAAGTGAGAGCTGACCAGAAAAAAGAAGGGGCTGAAGTTATGCTCAACTTCAGCTAGTCTTCAAGCTTGAAGACTGGGGTCATGAGTTGCAGAGGTGGCGGATATCACGATTGAGTAAAAGGATGATACACACAGTGGATGATGCAATCAGTGTCTCAGTCTCCAAGTGGGAGATTTATTGAGAAAGTAAAGCTCGATCCACTGTTCAATAAATTGGCAGTTGTTACATAGTTGGAAGATAATTAAATTATTTGCTTAATTAATTCCTTTGATGAAGCTTCTCCTGCGCCTTCCCTGTTTGGAAGCCCGCCTCCTGCCTCTCTCTCGGTTTTGCGAAGCAGAATAGGAATTCTACCACTTCCTATTATAGATCCTGCCATGCTGCCTAATCTGGATATGTGAATTAAGCACTTCCTTATGTGGGCATTCTTCAGCTGCTTTAAATATGGATTAGTACAGGCATGCAAGCTAAACAACTCTCTCCATTAATCCCTTCGCTGCTGATGCTTAAGGGAAAAAAAGGCAAACAAAAGGCTTGCTTTTGTTTTTTCTCTCCTTGGATTCTTCTTCACATGGATCTTGGTTAGAGAGAGAGAAGGAGAGGAGAGGGATAGAGATTTTCATGTAATCGTCGAGGTGATCCACGGGTGTAATCGTCAAAGTAATAAAATTCTCCTGCAACACTGTAGATGTAGGTAATTTGCACGTAAATATGTCTGTTCCGCTGTGTTTCTGATTTGTGAATTTTCTCGTTCCAATTTTTTGCTTTATTGTGTCATTTCTTCACAACACAAGTTAACTCATTCTTTCAATTGAATAAAGTCCCTTCACTGGACAACGTGTGCTAGAGAGCACAAAGCCTGGAAAGTCGGAGTCCATTCACGCTATACCCCGAACCAGAGCTGAGTGCTTCCACAGAACCACTCTTTCTTTGGTTCAATCAGTCTGGTGACTTGAACATTGGAGACTTCCCTCAGGGCTTCATAGCTCTATGTGAGGCACTGACCTCTTATTTGGACAGATTGCGGGCAAACAAACTCCTAAGCTAAAGAAAAAACCTAGACAACACGAGCCATTGCACAAATCTATCAATTGTATCAAAATTGATCGAGTAGAGGATTTCGCTTTGTTTAAGAAAAACTTACGGTGTGAGGAGCTCGAGGCGGAAAGGCGATCCATCAGTGATGGTCGTGTACAAAAGGATTGCCAACATGAAACAAGCAAGCGCAGCAAACAGAGCTTCCCATACTTTGATCGATGGCGAAGTAGCCATTGTTTCGTGATTCGTGATCGAAGGTTTCCTGTCTCAGACAGTGATATTCCGGGTGATAACGAGGACGGAAAAGAAAAGGCGAAGACGAATGAACGCGGTAGAGCGAAGTCCACGTCTCAACCAGGCGCAAAATTCAAGAGCGGCAAAATTTTGACATCTTGGAAAACAGCGTGTACAAAACAAATACATTTTACTATTATTTTAAACAATGAGCTATCAAGCTTTTTGCCCTCAACCCCACATAAAAGTATTGCCGTGATACAGCGGGGGAGAGCGGGAGCTCGGACATCCATTGTCCAGACGTTGCTTGCATCTGGACTCCTGGCGTAATATTTTCTCTAACACCAGGCCATAGAGAATGCTTCCCCCTTCCCTCCTATATTTTTACTATTATGATGGTTTCTTTTCACAGTTGATGGACAATTATTGAAATGTTGCTCATCTGAATTGCCTCTCTTTGAGTCATCTTGTTCATGTGGATGATGACCTTTTGGCCTTTGGTAAAGCATCATAGCAATCTTAACAAGAATTGCATAATATCACTCCATGTTTCAAAGAGCCATAAACATGAATGCAAATAGTGTTAAATCCTCAATTTGTTATTCTAAAAATGTCTCTGATTTGGAAAGGGCTCGGTTAAGTGGACAAATCTTACTTCCAAAGATTGCCCCTCCATTGAAAATATGTGGGCATCACTATACACTCTTCTAAAATCATTGTCTATAATTTCCCCAGCATGCTTGACAGGATTCAAAATCTTGTCGACGGTTGGAAGCAAAAGCTTCTCACTTTCAGGGAAGATTACAGCTGATAAGATATTTGATTCATTGTTATATATAATATTGGTTTGGAACCACCATTATTTCCTAAGAGGTTAAAGAAAAGTATCTCTTCTTTAATCAACAAATTCCTTCTTTTTAGTGCTTCTATCGGGAAATTTCACATTATTACTGGGCATAACACTGCTAAGCCCAAACTTTATAGAGGTCTGGGTCTTCCTAGCTTAGATTCTCTAAACACTATGTGTAAGACCAAACTTATATGGACATTTTTTTTCAATTGTGATAACCTTTTCACTACTTGGTGCTCTTCTATTTTTGGCCTTAGGGGCTGAGCCACTAGGGTTTACGGAAGACTTTGGAGCTTTAAGAGTTTAATCCTCAATTTCACTAGAAAGAGTATGTATTTTTCTTGTTTCTTCTTTTTTTTATGTTTATTTTGAGGAATTTGATGATGTTATAAGGGGAGATTAAGTGCATATGTATTAGAAGAGATTTGTGAGACAGTGTATTAATTAGAGAGGAGCATGGTATATTCTACAATTAAAATTTTCAATTTTTCTTTTCTCATGATTTTTTATTGACTTCGTCTCATGCACTTGTGATATAAGTCATGTAGTTTTCTTATTATTTTTATTCTATGGATTTTTTATTCCCTCGATGTTTTTTTATGCTTGAATTTCTGATGTTAATGTATTAACCATTTGACCATAACTTATTTTTTATCGAACGCGATGAGAATGTTAAAATCTCTTGTGAACTATGACTTTTGCCTATGACGTAGTGGAGCGAGTAGGTTAACCATAAAATATGGTAGAATAGGCATTTTCTAGTTAGGATTTTGCAACCTAGATGGGGGATCGAAGAATCCTAGGAAACAATATAGAGTTATGCAAAACGTAAATTTATGGATTTTTTATTCTTCTTCTTACTCAGGCATCGACTTAAGTAAGGGGTGTGAATGATCTGATTTTGTGTCGATCCAGGGCCGGCTCGAAATCAGATCGAAATATTTTTAACAAGTCAAAATTGAATTGTGGATCGATCCAGTAAATTTCAATCTGATCTAGTGTGGATTGATCAAATTTTCGAGCCCGCTCGAATTATAAATGAGCCGGCTCGAATGCAGTTTTTGGCTCATGAGCCAGGTCGGTCCGGCTTGAACCCACGTTACCTCATCAACTAAGCTAGCAATGCACTAAGCATGTAAAAGTAAAACTTTTGGTGTTATATATGTAAATACATAAGAATTTATTTTGATCGCAATCCGATCTCGATTTGAGTCGAGGAAGAATTGAAATAATTTTGATCCATTAATTTGGCTCGTAGCTCAGCTCGAATTGTTCGATCCAAGCTAAAATTCAATTCAATTTTACAGTGATTCATAATCTTTGAGCCAATTTCACAGCCCTAGACTTAAGAAAAACATTTTTTTATCTGGTTGTCAATAACAGTTTGAGTTTCATAGGAAAGCTTCAAGAAATCACCCTAACGATGTCACAAGTGTATGAATCTTGCATATCTGCAAAAACCTAAGACTTTTTCATACAATTTTTATTTATTGCATTTTTAAAACTATTAGATTCATTTCTTGTATTTGATCACTTAAAGCAAAACTTAGCGATTTAGTATATTAGAGCACCAGTTAGAAATATTTTGACACTTGGGATCCATACGCAAACTCTTTTTTTGCATATTACTTGATCGACACATATACTAGTTTGATTGATTGACTTGCTTCATAACAATTTTTGGCAGTAAGTTTTTTGCATCGTGTTGGAGATAGTCATCAAAATTTTATATCCTTGAGAAAATTTTTAGTTGAAATGCTCGGAATCTAAATTTAAAAATTTTGTTATTTTTTATTTTATTTTGTTTTCTACTTTATTTTTTGTGTTATAATTAAAAAAAATTAAAAACTATAAAAAATAAAAAAATGAAAGTAAAAAAAATGTTTTAACAGAATGACAAACCCTTAGGAAAATCAGTTATACCTTTCCAGGAGTATATGAACCCATAGTTGACTAGCATTCAAATGAATTTTGAACACCCAACCATAGAAAATAGGTTTGATGAGTCATATTCCAACACTTACAACCTAAATTGGCCAACTTACTCAAGCTTCAATTGGAATAGTTATACACTAAATATAGAAAATCAGTAGTGGTGGAGCACCTAAGCCAAACCTGTAGAATATTGAAATACCCTAGATAGTGACTACCCTAAATAAAATAAGTATTTGGATGAATTGGTTATAAACATGGGGAATGAGTTACAAAGCCAAGCCCTTGGAAACCTAGAAGATCAAATTGGGTAGTTAGCTAACCTATTGAGCAATGAACCCCAAAGAATGTCAAGGGCAGTATATTAGCCATGATTTTGAGTCCAGAGTGTTGTTCCTTGAAGAGTAAGCTAAGTTGGATGACTTCTTTTGGACAATGACTGAGGAAGAATATGATCTTTTTTTTAAGGCAACACTAGTATTGTTTGGGAGAGATTTAAACTTATAGAACCACCCATTGGAGTGCCCTCAATAGAGTTAGATACTGAAACTGAAAAACCTAGAGAGAATTGATACACCTAAAATATATAGTGTTTTTAGACACATTTTTATACCTATTTTTTGGATATTGCACTTAAATGGAAAATATTTGTATTTTTTTCTTTCAGGTACAAGTAAAAAGGTGAAAAATGCTAAAAAGAGTGAAAAAGAATCAAATTTGGAGCAAAAATGTGAAAGTGGTGCAAAAGAGTTTTGACGCCTAAGCGCCGGTGAAATAGAGAAGGCCGCGCCTAAGCGTCAGAGGCCTTGTGCTCAAGCATCAGGGGTAGTTATGTGATGGTTTACTTCATTTTGTCAAATTTTGAAGAGACATTTGAGGCACCTATTGGCTAAAGAGAGTGGTTATGACCACTAGGAACGAAAATATGATTAAAAGACTTGTGAAAGGAGGCATCCCTTGGAGAATACTTTGAATTTGGACACATTTTGAAGAGTTTTCAAGGCTCCTCTTGGGAAATTTATAAAAGAAGAAAGTTGAGACATTTAGTGTGGGTGCTCGAAGAGGGAGAGGGTGGGTTCTTGAAGAGGGAGAGAGTGTTTGAAAAGGGGGAGTCCTAAGAGGGATATCGTTGAGAATCTTGTGTAGAGATTCACGTACCACAAATTTACTTTATCCTTTTTGTATTTAGTTTGATTGTGAGAGTTAGGAGTGTTGTAAGAGACAAGAGATTCAAAGGAACTTCAAGAGTTTGGTGGAGGATTTGAGATAAGTTTTATCTTTGTTTTAGACTACTTTTGGTTTTTATCTAGACTTCTTGTTGGTTTGACAAGAATTTCTACTTTTAAACTAAAGTGTGGTTTTGTTTTTTCCGTGGATTTTGAGTAGTTTTCCTTATCTTTCTCCTTAAAATGATAAGTAATTAAAAGTGTTGGAGGAAAGTTGTGGAGATTATTAATTTTTAATGTTGGAAGAAGTTGTGATGATTTAATTTCATTCACTTCATTTACTTATTGATCTGACCCATCTAGATGTTAAAATTTATTGTGAGAACATGTAAGAACTGGGCTGGTATTGTCTTAGTCAACAATTGGAAAGAATCACATAAGGTTGTATGAATGAGAATGTAATTTATATGATTTAGTGCAAATAAATAGGTAAATAATCTTTGAAGGGTGTAGACTTAGAGGACTTTAGAGTGACAGGCTAAAGCCCCCAATTTGATTTATTGTTTTAGGTTTTGATACGAGATGTTAGCCCCCAGGTGGAGGGAATCGAGGGAATTCTAGAGTGAGAGCTGGTATCTTCCCTGCCTAGCCGGTCTTCAGAACTATTCAAACTTTAAAGGAGGGAATCGAGGGAACTTTAGAGTGAGAGCTAGTATCTTCCCTACCTAGCTGGTCTTCAGAACTATTCAAACTTTAAATTACCCAATGTTCTCTATAGCATCTCTATTAAGGGTAAAAAATATTATTGCTTCTATTTGGCACAACACAATTTGCAAACTTCCACAACATAATTCCTAGACTTATTACTGATTCATGATAAGGAGAAAGATATTTTCATATTCTGTGCTTTTCTTTTACATAAACTCAAGTTATATTTAGAAGTTGTTACTGTTTTGTCAAAATATCAAAAATACCAAAAAGATTTGAATTTTAATTACTGTCAAATTATCTATTATTTAAGTAATTGTCTTTTTGAAATAGAAGTTTATTGTTTGATAGTGCATATTGTTAATTTCCCCGTGGGGTCGATATTCAATGTTTAATCAAAAAGTCTTATATTACTTGATAACAATATGTATACTTGCGTAGTATCCCAATATATATATATA
>JXCR01147580.1:456866-492772 GCA_002079205.1 Phalaenopsis hybrid cultivar
GAGTTAAATTCTTATTTTCTTCAGGATCAAGTTTTTGGTGATGTTGCAAAATAAGGAAATATAAGTGAAAAATATAATCAAAGACATTGTTATACTGTTGCATATAAACAGTCAGGATCAAGTTTTTGGCGTCGTTGCCGGGGAACGAAAAATCAAAAATTGAGATTGATTGAAAGTAAATTTCTATTTTAGAAAGTTTTATTTAAACTTTAATAGTTATTGTAGGAATATCTTATTACAGTATTTTATTGTTGTGTGTTTTATTTTATTTCATTTTATTTTATGTTAGTGTATGCGTAGTTCGGGTTCTGAAGGACTAGTGCCCTATGATTCTGAATTAGATAGAATCGTTAAGAAAATCAGAAAAACTAAAAAAAAATTAAAAATTTTGAAAAATCTAAAAAAGTTACATAAATGGCAAACCAAAATGATCAAAATGTTGAAATTCATCAAGAATTTAGACCATTAAGAGATTATGCCAACCCTACGGTAGACGAACTTCATTGTAGTATTCAAAAAACCTACTGTAGTGGTTAATTCATTTGAGCTTAAACCTACTATTATCTAAATGGTATCAAATAATCAGTTTGGGGGATCACCAACTGAAGATACAAATTTACATCTTACCAATTTTCTAGAATTATGCGCTACATTTAAATACGATGGTGTATCAGATGACGCCATAAGACTTAGGTTATTTTCTTTCTCACTAAGGGATAAAGCTAAGATGTGGTTACATTTGTTAGCACCTGGATCTATCAGAACTTGGGGTGATTTAGCACAAAAATTCCTTGCTAAATATTTTCCACATATACTACGAAGCTTAGAAATGATATTACATCTTTTAATCAGTTTGAAAAGGAATTTATTTATGAAACATGAGAATGATTTAAAGAGCTCTTAAGAAAGTGTCCACACCATGCTATACCATATTGGTTAATAATTCAAATTTTTTATAATGGATTAGTTGGATCTCTTAGATCTATTATTGATGTCGCTGCTGGTGCTTCATTGATGTCAAAATCATTTCATGATGCTTATGCTTTAATTGAAGAAATGGCTATCAATAATTTTCAATGGCCTTCTGAGAGGGTAAATCCTAAGAAAGTAGCCAATATTCATGAATCTGGTGCATTTACTATGTTAGCAAATCAAGTTGTTGCAATTTCAAAGAAGTTAGAGCAATTTGGAATGATTTTTTCTCAGCCAATCTCTATGATTGAAGAGAATTCATTAGGTCAAATGGTAGATTCTCAAGCATCATTAGAAACTTTGAATGTCATAAATAGCAAGCAGAATAGCCCATATTTAAATTATTATTACCCAGTTGGTAGAACCAACCCAACTTTAATTAGAATAATACTACGGATGGTAATAATTAGCAATGGGGGAACAATCAAGTAAACCCATTGGGAACAAAAACAACTAAGGGAATAATAATTATATATCTATTATCCTCCAGGTTTAAACAATAATCCACAATTTAAGGAGAAGAAGTTGTCTATAGAAGAAATTATGTTACAAATGGGAAATCAGTTACAAAGTCAAGGGGCTACAATTAGAAATATTGAGAATCAACTTACACAAATCACAAAATCATTAAGTAATAGATCCCAAGAAACACTTCCTAGTAATACTGAAATAAATCCAAAAGACCAGAATAAAGATCAAGTAAAAGCCGTTCAACTTAGAAGCTGAAGAGAGCTGGAAGGTAGGATTCAAAAAGAAACTGAAGTAGAGAGAAAAGAAATTGAAGAATCAAAAGAGGACGCTCCAAAAGATTCTGAAAGACCTATTTTTTCCACTAAAAATTGATTTGAAAAAACTACCACCTCCATTTCCTCAGAGACTTCGTCAACAAAAGTTTGATAAACAATTTTCAAAATTATTGGAAAATTTTAAGAAGCTTACAATTAATATTCCATTTGCTGAAGCCTTAGAACAAATGTCAAGCTATGTAAAGTTTATGAAGGATATTCTCAACAAGAAAAGAAAGTTTGAAGATAATGAGACTGTTGCACTTAATGAGGAGTGCAGTGCTATAATTCAGAAGAAGCTTCCTGAAAAGCTTAAAGATCCTGGTAGCTTTACAATTTCATGTGCAGTAGGAGACAGATTTTATGGGAAAGCATTATGTGATTTAGGTGCAAGCATTAACCTTATGTCATTATCAATATTTAAAAGATTGGGATTAGGAGAAATAACCCCTACTACTGTAACTCTACAGTTAGCAGATCATTCAATAACGTACCCTAAAGGAGTTATAGAAGATGTCCAAGTGAAAGTGGATCAATTTATCTTTCCTGTTGATGTCATTATTCTAGATATGGAGGAAGATAATGAGATGTCTATCATTTTGGGGAGACCTTTCCTAGCAATAGGAAGAGCAATGATTGATGTGCAGAAAGGGGAATTAACTATGCGCCTCAATGATCAAACTATCACTTTTAATATTTCAAGATCAATGAAATATCCTGCAAAATGTAAAGATGATGAATGTTATAAAATGAATGTTATAAGATACCTGAGTGAATGCCATTTCAAAGCTAGTTATGAAAAAAAATCTGAAGTAAAAGATTTGGAACACGAGCAAGAAGAAGAATTACATCAAAATGAAGATCTTTCTAAGGAAGATTCAAATTATGTTCGAGAAAGTTTTGAAGTTTTTGACACGATAGAAAAATATAAATCATTTTGTCCATCAATTGAAAAACCTCCTGAACTTGAGTTGAAGTTACTTCCTGATCATTTAAAATATGTATTTTTAGTTGATTCCTCTACTTTACCAGTTATAATTTCCTCAAAGTTAATGATGAAAGAAGAAGAAAGATTGATGAAAATTTTGAAAAATTTTAAGAAAGCCTTTGGATGGACAATAGCTGATATTAAAGGAATCAGTCCTTCAATTTGTATGCATAGAATTTATATGGAAGAAAACTGCAAACCCGGGGCTGATCCTCAATAGAGATTGAATCATGTTATGAAAGAAGTTGTATAGAAAGAAATTTTAAAATGGTTAGATGCTGAAATTTTCTACCCTATTTCAGATAGTGCATGAGTTAGTCCAATTCACTATATTCCTAAGAAAGGAGGAGTAACTGTGACTGTGAATGAACATAATAAGTTAATACAAACTAGACAAGTCACTGGGTTGCAAATATGCATTGATTATAGAAAATTAAAACTTGCCATAAGGAAAGATCATTTTCCATACCCTTTCTAGATCAAATGCTGGATAGACTAGCTGGGCATAAATATTTTTGTTTTCTGGATGGTTATACTAGTTATCACCAAATTCAAATAACTCCTGAGGATCAAGAGAAAACAAATTTTACCAGTCCTTATGATACATTTGCTTTTAGAAAAATGCCCTTTGGTTTATGTAATGCCCCTGCTACATTTCAAAGATGTATGATGGTATTTTTTTGTGATTTAATTGAAAAGGGATTGAAGTCTTTATGGATGATTTTTCTGTATTTGGAACTTTATTTGATTCATGTTTCGAACATCTATCAAAAGTTCTTAAGCGCTGTGAAGAAACAAATTTAGTCCTTAATTAGGAAAAATGTCAATTTATGGTAGTAGGAGGAATTGTATTAGGACATCAAACATCAGAAAATGGTATAGAAGCAAATTCTGATAAAATTCAAGTGATCGCTAATTTTCCTTATCCAACCAATGTAAGGGAAATTAGAAGTTTTTTAGGACATGTTGGATTCTACAAGCGATATATTAAAGACTTTTCAAAAATCGCTAAGCCTTTATGCCATTTACTAGAGAAAGATGTAATTTTCAAATTTGATGAAGAATGCCTAAAAGCTTTTGAGTTATTAAAAGAAAAATTAGTCACCGCAGCAATTATAATTTCACCAGATTGGGGAAAACCTTTTGAACTGATGTGTGATGCTAGTGATTATGCTATTAGAGCTGTTTTAGGACAAAGATATGATAAAATTTTTAAAGTAATTTACTATGCTAGTAAAACTCTCTTAGAAACTCAAAAATAATTGAAAAAGAGTTATTAGCAATAGTATATGCCTTTGATAAATTTAGATCATATTTGAAAACTAAAAAAGAGTTATTAGCAATAGTATATGCCTTTAATAAATTTAGATCATATTTAATTGGAACTCATTACGTAGTGCATACAGATCATTCTGCTATTAAGTACGTAATGAAAAAGAAGGATGTTAAACCAAGACTTATAAGATGGATTCTACTTTTGCAAGAATTTGATTTTACAATAGTAGATCGGAAGGGAACTGAAAATCAAATTGCTGATCATCTGTCCAGGCTTGAGTTAGAGAAACCACTATATTTTGAAAAAGAACTTAATGAACATTTTCTAGATGAAAAACTATTCAAAATTATGAGTGGTGTGTTCAGCGGTATGCTGACATTGTGAACTTTCATGTAAGTGATATTATACCCTATAGAATGACATACCAACAGAAGAAGAAATTTATTTCTGAAGCTAAGACTTTTTCTTAGGATGACCCATTTTTATATAAAAAAAGAAATGATCTGATTATTTGAAGATGCGTACCTTTAGAAGAGACTTATGAAATTATCCAAAAATATCATAATTCTGATTTTGAGGGACATTTTGACGTTGATAAAACATCATACAAAATTTTACAATCTGGATTATATTGGCCTACTATCTTTATAGATATTAATGCTTATATCAAAAATTGTGATAGATGTCAACGAGTAGGCAATATTTCTAGAAGAAATGAGATGTCCCTCAAATATATACTAGAAGTTGAAATATTTGATGTTTGGGGATTATATTTCATGGGACCATTTATACTATCTTTCAGAAATATATATATACTGTTAGCAGTGGAATATGTATCCAAATGGATCGAAGTTGTTGCTTTACCTCAATGTGATGCTCAAAGTATTGCAAAGTTTTTGAAAACAAACATATTTTGTAGATTTGGGATGCCGAGAGTTATCAAAACTGATGGGTGATATCATTTTAGAAATGTCATACTGGATAAATTATTAGAGAAATATCATATAAATCATAGAATTGCTACTGCTTATCATCCTCAGACAAGTGGTTTGGCTGAATTATCCAATCGAGAAATTAAAAATTATGAAAAAATCTACGAATCCAATAAAAATGGATTGGTCAGTCAAACTTGACTATGCTTTGTGGGCTTATAGGACTACATACAGAACTCCTATAGGAATGTCCCCATATAGGCTAATATTTGGGAAAACTTGTCACTTAACAGTTGAACTTGAGCATAAAGCATATTGGGTGATTAAAGAGTTCAATTATAATTTGAAAGATACTGGTGAGAAAAGATTATTGCAATTAAATGAGCTTAAAGAGATAACAAATGAATCTTGCGAGAGTGCTAAAATTTACAAAGAAAAGATGAAGATGTGGCATGATCGAAGGATTCTTATTAAAAATTTTCAGCCACGGTAACAAGTTTTGCTATATAATGCAAGGTTAAGATTATTTCCAGGCAAACTTAAGTCCAGGTGGATGGACCCATTTGTTGTGATAAAAGTTTATTCTTATGGTGTTGTGGATATTAAAGATCCTAAAACTGAGAAAGTGTTTAAAGTGAATGGTCATAGACTGAAACCTTATTTAGTAAGGGATCAACGTAAATTTAACGATCAAATGATGTTGGGTCAACCAGAATAAGCACTGGTTACGTCGAGCTGACGACATAAAACCAAGCACTTTGTGAAAGACGACCTATAGTTATCAGTGTGTTTTGCTTTGATTGTTGTTTGTGTGTGATTAAGAAAATTTGGGGTAGTATTTTTGAGACTATTATGTGTCAGTATTGATTTATAAGACTTTATTTAGTGATCTATTTATGCTAGAATGAGAATTTGGACATTAAGTTGACTGGTGCAAAATTGAGCACTGGCGCTTAAGCTTTAATATTTGACGCTTAAGCGCGGGAGTTAAAAACCATGTGCGAAATTTGGATTCTAGAAGGTTTAACTGCCAATTGGTTGACTAAAACATGCCAAGGCAGTTTTAGGACCTGTCTAGGAGTTACCAGAGGGATTTAGGCCTATAAATAGAAGGGTTTCGTGAAGAAATTTCACCCCAAATCATTTTCAGCCCTAAAGTCTAAGAGAGAGAGATTTTGAGAAGATGTCTTCATGGGAGATGGATTTGAAGGAAGAAGAAAGAGACCATGAGGAAGAAATTCATTATTCAAAGTGCACAAGAGATGTATACTGATTTTTTAGCCGTTAGTATTGAAGGAATATCAGAAAAGATCAACAAAATTGAGACTATCATGGCTTTATTGGAAACAAAGGTAATTGAGATTCATGCACATCTAGAGCATATTGGATGGTAATTGAAAATGCAATTCAACCATACTAGTTATATAGAGGAAGCAGACAAGGAGATGTATCTTAAATTGAAATGGATTGAAGAAGATAGTATCAGATCTCGTCACCAAAGCCCGTTTTATCAACTTTATATTCTGATTGCCCAAGGAGAGACTAATGGAAGACAGGAATTTGTTCTATCAAATGAAGAATGAAATTAAGTTCAGTGTTAAAGTTTGTTTGTTAGGAGTTATCGTTTAATGTGATACGTGTTAAATACTATTTTTTAAGTTTATGTTAGTTTTTTTAGTGTTTATATTTATAAAATTTTTCTCATCCGAGACTATTTGGAGTGAGAATTAAGTGTTACATGTACTTATACTAGTTTGTGAATGAATGTATATGTTTGTTTGTGTGAAAATTTGTGTTATTTTAGCCTCAAATAAAATGAGTTATATGGGAGAATTTAGAGAGAGAGGAGAGTTGTAGGAAAGGAAAATAGTCATTTAAGTGTTATGAAACCATTTAAGGGTGGTTTGCTTAGGCTAATAGTGCATTTTACTTAAGTTCAAAAATATCAAAAATAGTGCACTGGCACCTAAGTGCCACATTCTTGCTCTTAAGTGCGATGTAACCCGAGAGGTAGGCGCCTAAGCGCCACTTACCTGCGCTTAAGCGCTGGTTCACGAAAACCGGTTTGCGAACGTTTAAAAGTGAAAAATAACCCAAAAAATTGCCATTTTTACTCTCGTTATCACCTTCAACCTCTTGAGTTCGTGATTTTAAAGTATAGGGCAAGTCTTTTCTTGAAGATTTCTTGGTGGAATTGAGCAAAAATTGCTAGATTTTGATTTCTTAAGGTAAGAGCTTCACTTCTATGTAAAAATTTTGGATTTTCACCATGTATTTTGAGTACATTTGGAGAAACCCAAAAATCGTTATTCATGGTGAAAAATGAGGAAAAAAATTATGTAAATTGCATAGGAAGTGTAGTTTATGCTTATAGAAGTTAAGTTTAGTAGATTAGACTTAATTTTTGAAGTTATTGTGCAATTTTATGAAATTTGTAGAATGGCAAGGAATGAAGAGAGGTAAAGGAAAGGGCCATTTTGATTTGAGCAAGTTTGTGAGTTCAAAAGCTCAAGATAGGTATAGTGATGCTTTGAAATCACGAAAACTTATTCAAGGGCGATGTTTCAAAAGTCCACGTGGATCCGTAAAAGATCTGATCGTTCGCCGACAATGGGAACGATTCTGCTATTTTTCTGTTGTGGCTGTTATTTCTGTAGTTCGGGAGTTCTATGCAAACTTCCCTGAGGCAGAAGAAGATTGAGTCATGGTTCGAGGAAAATTGGTACATTTTTCAGCGGAGGTAATCAATATGTTTTACCATTTAGCACCTGATACTTTGTGTTATTATGCGAACTATAGTCCGACTGAGACGAGACTAGACTAGATTATTTCCTATTTGATTGTTGGAAGAGGACTCTGGAAAATCACAAATGAGAGGAGAGTCAACTTTGCCACTTCAAAGTTAAGTGTACCATCCAAGGTGTGACACTGCTTTATTTCTGCTCGTCTATTACAGACGAATCATCTCAGTGAAGTAACTAGGGAGAGAGCTACGTTAAATTATTGTATTCAGGAAGGCAAGCTCATCAATATTGGAGCTTTGATCCGTCAAACTATCATCAGTTCTGTCACTGCTGCTACTACTGCAGGTCTGGGATTTGCTTCCTTGATCTTTTCATTGTGTGAGCAGGCTGGAGTGAGATATGATAGCTAGGAGGAAGTACTGTTGCCTCTAAATCCAATTACAAGTGTAAATGTGAAGTCGTTTTCTAAGCATTTTATCTTTGGTTGGAGAGGAGGATTTTCAAGGAGCTATGGAATGACAACGTCTGCTGCTTCTACATCTAGACCATCTACCTCAAGACCATCTACTTTTAGAGGTGAGTCTACTAAAACTCAAGATCAATTATTGCAGAGGATGATGGACAATATCAATTATACCGTAGATAAGGTAAGAAATTTAGAAAGCTTTGCGGATCATATTGATGGGCATAATAAAAGGAAAAGTGATTATGAAGAGAAATTTCACTCATCTTTGGAAGGCCTCATTAGGGGTAACTAAGGAGTTCAATTTCCTCCATATCCTAGATACCCTGATTATGAATCTACAAATGTATGGAATAACAGTGATTCTGATGATGATGAGGAGGAGGACTAATTTATTTTTATGTTTGTAATATGTGATAAACTATGTGATTTGAACTTGAGACATGTGATGTGATATGTGTTTTTATGTTTTGGACTTGAGACATTTATGTTTGTGCATTGGTTTGGACTATGTGATGTGTTGAACCTTTTGTTTGATTGTTATTAAGATGTTTATGTTTTGTAGTGTTTTGTATTAAAATTATGTATTGAGTACTGTTTTAGTTAGTTAGAATTGAACTTATTTCTATGTCTTTTGAAAAGTTAAAAATCTTGCTAGCTTTAAAATTTAAACTTTAAATTCAGAAAATTGTTACCCTGTATTTTTCTTTTATATTGTTAGTGTGTTTGTTTTTATGTTTAGACTGTGAAATCAAAGTTAACGTGTTAGTTTGTTTTTATGTTTGTACCCACTACTTAGAAGTCTATTGAATCTCTACATGTTGAATTAAAATGAAAGTGATAGAAAATTGATCAAAAATTAATTTTACTCCAGTTTTTAGTATTATACTTGTATAATTAGGGTAAAAAAATTCATGTAAGCATGTTGTTTCAATTTTCATTCCTGCTTATACATATCTGCTGCTAAATTGTTTAATCTTGTTAAAAAATTTAGTTTGGGGGGAATGAAAATAATTTTCAAAACTTAAATTTTATTTGTTCTCAAATGTGCTACAAGTGAATTTGATTTCAAAAGAAAAATGATGATGTATATGAAGTTATATTAGGGAATAAAATTTGATTATAAAAATGAGTAAGAAAATTTAGTTAAAATTCATAGNCTAAGAAAATTTAGTTAAAATTCCGAATAATGAAGAAAAACTTTCAGGGAAGTAATTGCATTTAGGGAAGTAAAATTTGATTATAGTGTAACTATCTTTTGTAAGAAAAATTGCATTTTTTGAAAACTTTAGGAAATTTTGACTTTTATTTTTAATATTTAAATTTCTTTTATTAAAATAATTTTCAAAACTATTATTATATTTATAAGTAAAAGATTTATATCAGAACTTTGCTTTAGGAAAGGAGAAGTGGAATTCAAAACTATTAAAGGCTTATCCAGATATAGTAATCTTTGCCTGAAAAAGAAAAGAGAAAGAAAAGAAAAAGAAAAGAAAAAAAAAGAATAAGAAAAGAAAAAAAAGAAGAAGAAAAGAGTAAGGGAGGAGAAGCTTGAGAATTAGTGCTTAATCAAAAATTGGTTCCACATTTGATCTTTTTAAAGTATAAGACTTGAGAAACTCTTAAGCTTAAGGATATAATATAATGAGTAAAATTATTTTTAATAAAAATTTTTAAGTGGAGATAATAAAAGGACTATATTCTAAATTAGGAAAATCTACAATATTTTTGAATTAGATAGGAACTCATATTTTCATATTTCTTAACATTAAAAATTTCTAAACTTTAAGTTGGTCTCATTTACTGAATATTTTTTTCTAAATTAGACTACTATATTTCTAAATCTAAATTTTAGTAACTCCTAAAGAAACTCATATACATATCATACTTATTTAGTTTTTAAAGGTTGAAGTGTCACTTGAGGACAAGTAACATTTTAAGTTCGGGGGATCAACTCAAGATTTATGAAATTCTGATTTAGCTTTTAGGGAACCACTTCTTACAACTTGTGAGGAAAATACTTATTTGTAAATAGTTGAATTAATTGTGATAATTCTGGACGTAGAAAATGTCCTTAAGAATGATAATCTGAATAAACCCTCTACATACACTCAGAAGAGTAATATCAAATTGAGGGGGAAATTTTGTAAGAAAAATTGAAATTTGAGGATTTACTAAAAATACCATAACTATAAAAAGATTGGGTGGTTGATTGGGGATTACTAAATTGGAATTTGGATCATGGAGAAAAGCTTGTTAGATCATGCTGAGTATGTTAAATAAAACGTTATCTTAGGAGACAACACAATTGTTACTAGACTTTTTTAGCATGATTTTATTTTTTGCATTTGTTTTGAAATTTATGATGAAATTTTCTTCAAATATTCATTTAAATTTATTTTGAGTATTTTTGGTTAATTTATATATGCAAGAGTCTTATGAGTTTTTGTGAAATTTTTACCAAATTATTAGTTTACATGTGTCGATCTCCATGCTATGAAATTTTATTATACTAAATTGTCTGGTATCAATTCTTTGTTATTACATACTATGTTCTTGTTCTTTGCTGCAAATTTTCTTGTGGCATGTATGAGATATAAAATAAATTTGGGTGAGGGAGTGATGCATGTCTACTCACTTTGAAGTAATTCTCATAATTGAGCTGATGATTACACATTAAAATGGAGACACTTGTTAGGAATTCTGATAACTTTAATTAAAATGTGAATACTCATTAAAGGGAGGATTGAAATGAATGTCCTAATAATTGAGCCTTGCACTTTTAAAATTTTACCTGAATCGTAAAAATCCTCAAAATAATTAAAAATGTATAATTAAAATATTAGTAGTTAATTAAAGATACTTTAAGCCTTTTAACTTTCAATCTAACTAATTTAATTAAGTCCTGAATTTTTGAATGAATTATAATATTTTAGAGTTCATTTAAAGAAAAATTTGAGAATAATCATTTAAAGGTAATTAGACATTCAAAATTTTTAAAAGAAATGTGTTCCGCTAGATATAGTAATCCTCATCTTAACCTACAAGTCTTCATCCATGATCAAAATTCTAATTTAATAATCCCAGATCAATCATCCAATCTTTTATTAGTCCTGAAGTTGTAACTAAATCCTCAAATTTTAATTTTTCTTGCAACTTTTCCCTCTTAATTCAATAGTTGTCTTCTAGAGGGTATGTAGGGAGCTTACTCAGATCATCATTCCCAAGCGTATTTTCCAAATTCAAAACTCTCCCAATTAATTTTACTATTTGCATATCCGTATCTTCCTCACAATTTGCAAGAAGTGGCTCCTTAGAAGTTAAATCAGAATTTCCTAAATCTTAGGGATTCTCTGTACATTTTTCAAGTTCACGATACAACTTTAATGGGCTACTCTTCTGCTTTAGGCTATTTTCTAACTCTTTTTTTAAGGACACTTCTATGGGTGGTTTTATAGGCTTAACTCTCTCCTTAATAATTTTATGGGTTGCCTTTAAAAAAAATGCATCCTCAGTCACTATCCAATAAAAGTCATCCAACTCAACCCGTTCTTTAGGGACTAACTCTTTAGATTCAAAATCATGGCTATCTAGTAACACTAACACCCTTTAAGGTTCATTGCTTAGTAAGTTAGCTAACTACCCAGCTTGGTTTTCTAAGTTTGGGCTTTGTAACTAATTTCCCATATTTTTCACAAATTCTTTGAAATACATGTTTTCTTCAAGATAGTCACTTTCGTGTTTATTCCAATATCCTACAGAATTGGTTGAGGTGCTCCACCATTGTTGGTTGTCTATAGATGGGTTATTACTATTCCATTGAATTTTGGGTAAGTCGACCAACTTGGCTTGTAAATGCTGGAACATGGGTCATCAAAACTAGTTCATATGATAAGTTGTCTAACATTTATTTGAATGTTAGTCATCGATGGATTGACATACCCCTGAAAGAGTAGAAACTGGTTTTCTATATGATTTTTCAATCTAAAGTGTTGAAACATTTTAGTTTAACTTTTTTTATTTCTGATTTTTTTCAATTTTTTAAAATAAACTAAAGAAAAAATAAAGTAGAAAATAAAATAATTAAAATAATTAATTTTTCAAACTTAAAGTAAGAGTAATTCAACTAAAATTCTCTTAAAGTTAGAAAATTTTGATGGCTATCCCTGACAACAACGCCAAAAACTTGATTTTTGATATTGCTGCAAAACAAGTCAATTACTTATGCAAATATACATGTCAATAAAATAATATATAGAAATAATTCTGGATAACAATCATAAATTGACCTACAAATATAATAATTCTCAGTAGAATTGAAAACTAAAAGGCCTAAAGTATCTAACAATATCCTGAATATCCATCTTAGATGTAATATAATGGGTAGCCTACTTGTCTATCCAATATTTAGTTGTTGGATTTAGCTTCCTATAGTTAATGCAAATCTTCCATCCAGTGACAGTCCTAGTAGGTATCAACTTGGTTCTCTCATTCTCTGCTACTGTCACTCCTCCCTTCTTAGGCACACATTATATAGGACTAACCCAGGCACTATCTGAGATGAGATAGATAATGTCAACATCTAACTACTTTAAGATTTCTTTCCTCACCACCTTCTTTCATTGAGTTCAGTTTCCTTTGGGAGTCAACTTTAAGTTCATGTGCCTCTTCCAACAAAATTATATGCATGCATAACTACAGGAGTATGCATTTAATGTCAACTATGATCCACCCAAAGGCTTCTCTAAATGCCCTAAGTACCCTCATCAACTTCTCTTTATACTCATCGCTCAAGTTTGTTAAAATAATCACAGGCAAGGCTGAAGACTCTCCTATATAAGAATACTTAAGGTGACTTGACATGGCTTTTAATTCCAGTTCAGGAGCTACCTATGTGGTTGACATTAGGGGCTTAAAATTTGTGGTGGTGTCTAAAAGCTCAAATCTCTTCGTAAAGGCTCTGGGGTTCTCCTCTAGTAGTATATCAGATTCTTCCCTAAATGTCTCACTCTCATGCACAATCTCTGAATTCTCTACCAGGTCTTCTTCTAAAGTCTTAAAAAATTGGTTGGATACTACCACATCTACTACATCAATTCTATGGTGATGATCATCACTTGAATGATAGAGAAATCTCATTGACTTCAAAATATTAAAAGTGGCCTCCTAATCATTTACTCTCATGGTCAATATTCCTTGTTGGATATCAATTATTTCCCTACTAGTGGCTAAGAATGGTTAGCAAACTATAAAGGATTTCTCCTTGTCCTCTTTCATGTTTAGTATCACGAAATCTACAAAGAATATGAATTTATCCACTTTCACTAGCACATCCTCAATAATTCACATATGATAAGCTTGGGATTGCTCAGCTAAATTTAGGTTGAATTGTTAGCTCGAGCCTTTTGTAACTCAATTCTCTTGAAAATGGACAGTGACATCAAATTTATACTTTCTCTTACGTCACAAAGGGCACACCTTACAAATTTCTCTCCTATGGCTCATGGGTTGGTGAAGCTCCAAGGTCATTCATCTTCTGAGGTAGCTTCCTTGATGGAATAACACTGCGCTTCTAAGTCTGAGGCACAGTCTCAAAATTCCATAGTCTCCTTTTTCTAGTCAGGACATCCTCCCTTAACTTGGCATAACTAAGCATATGTTCTAGGGCATCAGTAAATAGAATGTTTATGAATAGATTTTTGAACACCTCTAGAAGCATTAAAATTTATTTGTCCAACTTTTTCTTTTTCAACCTTTGGGTTAAAGGTGGTGAAAGTTTCTCTTCTAGGCCAATCCTAATGGGTGAGATAGATCTTGCTACATCCACTATTAGGATCTCACACTCACCTCCTATGGTAGGGTCCAAGATAATAGGGTTTTCCTTTCTAGTGGTTTCTTTGAACTC
Organism: Phalaenopsis hybrid cultivar; assembly: GCA_002079205.1. NCBI lineage: Eukaryota > Viridiplantae > Streptophyta > Magnoliopsida > Asparagales > Orchidaceae > Phalaenopsis > Phalaenopsis hybrid cultivar. Next base: position 470,932 of record JXCR01147580.1, read on the forward strand.
CTTACCACTCCTTAAATTCACAACCTGCACTTGCTTAGTCCATTTGTCCTTAAGGTTCACTTCAGTGTTACTTAGGAGTGTTTGTGGGGGTCTATTGTTCATGGAATTAGACAAATGTCCTAGTTGATTTTCAAGATTCTTAATGATTATAGCATGGCTTCATAATTTGTTCCCCATTTATATGATTATATTTTCTCTATGGGTTAGGTATTGACTTAAAATACTGGTGGATGTGATTGCTTCTGAGGGTTAGATTGAGGGTTTCGCCAATGCTGGTTTCCTATAGCATGGCTATTTTTTTCTCCAAATTGTATTTTAGGTCTTATAATAAGGGTTTTTGACATGGGTTTCTATGACATTTACAACCTTTAAATTGGTCATGCAAGGATCTACCACCGATCCATATAACAACCCTTCACTTAATGGTGATCCTTGCACAAAATTCATTCCAAGATTGTCTAACTTCCTATAAACGACAGCTACTTGGGTGGCTAGGATTGCTAAGAAATTTGTGTCATGCACACTAACTACTTTTTGGGGTGTAATTCTCTCAACAAGCCCTTAAAAATTATTGGTGATTATCTCTTCTATCAACTAATAGGCCTCCTAAAAAGGCTTGACATTAGTGATCCTCTAGCTATAGCATCTAAAATGGACATCAGAGCACTTACTAAACTATTATAGAAGGTTTGGATAATTAAGTAGTCAGGTAAGACATGGTATGAACATCTCCTAAGCAATTCCTTGAACCTCTCCTAAGCCTCTTAAATTAACTCTTCATCTATCTATGTGAATGAAGTGATATCATTCATAAGCCTAACAGTCTTAGATAGAGGAAGATATTTAGTCAGAAATTTTTGGATAAGGTCAGTCCATGTGATTATAAATCCTTGGGCAAGGGAGTTTAACCACAACTTGACTTTGTCCCTCAAAGAGAATGGGAATAGCCTAAGTTTAGTTGCATCAGGACACCGTTATACTTGAAAGTGGCACAAATTTTAAGTAAATTGGACAAATGTAAATTTGGGTCCTTAGTAGGTAGTCCCCCCAACTGGCTATTATGAACTATTTAGATAATGGCTGGTCTCAGCTCAAGAGAATTGGCCTCTACTATTGGGTAGTTGATACTCGTGAGGATTTCCTCAATAGATGGGTTGGCATAATACCTAAGTGGTTTCATGGTATAGTCTTGAGTGTTAGACATTTCAATGGGCATGTTGGAAAGTGAATGTGTTTTCTTAAGGTGTCTAAAAGTTTGTTCAATTTCAGGGTCAAAAGGGAAAAGTCCTGATTTGACACCCCTATGCATACATTAAGATAATGAACAAGTGATTCTAAGGGTAGACTCATCAAACTCCAAAACAACACATAATCACAAGACCCATACAAGTCTGTCAACATGAAAATAAGTAAAACAAACAACACATGCAAAAAAAAAAAGAAAAACCTAATCAATCAAGATATTTTTGACTTTTTTGCTTTTATAATTCTCTTCGCTTTTATTTATTTCAGCACATGCAAGAAAACATAGAAAGATAATGCAGGTGCAAACAATGAATAATGAAAACATGAAACGTGAAAATAGAAATTGTCAAACCAAGATTTTGAGTCATTTATTTCAGCACATGCAAGAAAAAAATCTTAGTATTCTTCAAGAGAGATGGGGTTGGTGCTTCTGTGAATAGGGCATATTGGTGGTTCATGATTTTCTTAAGTGTTTACCTTGCGTGATAGTTATCAGCCAGGGATAAATTTTTCTCCTTAATCTTATGTATAGATCATAAGAAGAATTAAAAGCCCATGAAGATAAGTTTTGTTCAACCCCATTGCATTCTTCATGATTAATCTTATCCCCTTTCTAAGCTGTAAAATACTAACTAGAATATGTCTATTTTATAAGGATTTTGAGGTTAACCAAATTGTTCCATTATGTGACAGGCATGAGACATAAATTACAAAATATTTTAGCATCCTAATTAGTAAGATCAGGAGTAAATTAAATCTCAAAGGTTAACACAACAACTTGAAATCATGAAAAATGTGAAAAATGTATCAGAGAAAACATGTAAGAAAAATCACATAAAAATACTAATTCTACATAATAGAGACACAAAGATGACTTAGTGATGCATTATAGAAAGAACCAATGAAAATAAGTTCAAGAAAACCATTATCGCAAGCAAAATATAAATGCAAAAATTACAAGAATAGCTTGTCCTCTCTACAATAGGAGGTGATCTCTCTCATACAATATGCTCTAACGAACAAGAACAAAACAAGAGAAAAAAGGGGAAAAAATCCTTCAAGGTTTCAACCTCAAGCAAGAAAGATAACCCTAAAGGAGAGCTCTCTCTCATAAAAAGTCTGGCTTACTCCAACCTCTAGCCACCCAAAAATACCATAAGATTTTTATAACAAGTATACATAGAGGGGGATCACAACAAAGATAAGAAAATTCTTCCAAAAATGACTAAGCACCTTGTCTCAGGTGTGTCGTGATGCTGTCATGGGCTTGCCGAGTTGATTTTGGATAAGGGATGGAGCACCATGAAGTGAGCATGGGTGCTTTAACCATGACCCTTAATAGTGAAAGTATGTTGGCTTCTTGGCACGAGTGTGCTGTCACAACACGGGCGCCCTATGTAGGTGACCCTGATGTGCTAGCTCTCTTATTCTCCTCGTTTGTTTTGACATCCCTTTTTCATTCCCTAACAATATCAAACCTATAACAAGCAAAAAAAAGACAGAAAAACCTTTCTCATGTATAATAAAATTACGAAACATGCAACAAAATAGGTAAATAATCTAAGAATTTATTTCACTCACATCATTGAGTCATATGTGTCTTAGTTCATTGAGTTATACATACCATAGTACATTACACTCTGAAAAATTGTGTAGAGGCAGAGCTAAAATGTTTTTAAAAGGTGCAATGACAGAGTTTTGAGTACTTCCAACAAGTGAATGGACAATACGTTAACATTCTAAAGGGTTTGGAGCTATAAACTGAGGTATTTTTGGAGCACAAACAAGAGAAGGAAGTGAAATATGTCTTCAACATGCGCAATAAGGGCAGAGCATGATACCTAAGAAAGCGGACCTATTTAGAGCCAAATAAGTGGATGAAAGGTAAAGGAAGAGTCTCAATTCAATGTGGTTGCTGCTACAACTTTATCATGGGTAGAGAGGGTAATCATTCAAGGATTATTAAGCATGACGAGGTCTATCGTATTTCACTGAACAACATGTCATGTGTTGCCCGCGATTGTATTTTGAATAGTTGTATCATCAATATTAATGAACAAGGGGATTATATTCATCCCATATTGAACACCACGACTTTTGTGGCATTTCTGCATAGTCTCATTTGTCAACCAATGCAATTTATTGTTCAGGATAAAGCTTCATATCATTTGATTTAAATAAATCATAGGGCCAATGAAGATTATGTTACTAGTGGTATCCGCTCTCATTTTGAATGGAAATGGAGTCGATATTACAAAACATTGCATCGTAGTAATCCTCCATCAAAGGATCTCTATTACCCTTAGGAAGAAGAGTGAAGAGAAAGTACCATTCAAGTACCAGTTAGATCTGGAGCTATAGAGGTTGCAACCCCTTAAACTATAATGACCTTCAAAATAATGCATTATTATGCATACTTAAGGGAGCTTGGTTCAAATAGTTCCTTAAAGGATTGGTTATTTTTACATAGCTCTTGGTCTCCAGAGATTGATAGTTGATGACAGTCGACTAAATAGGGAAAACTAATATGCAATGGTAGTATAGCATGGTGGATGTCTATCAACACAAATCATATGATTATTGTTCGATGGATTAAAGAGAATTTTGCTATATTCTCCAAAGAAACATGGTTGTTTTTTAATTTTGAAGATTTTAATGGAGAAATTTTCATCCATCATTTAGAATTTGCTAATTAGTCAGTTACTTCTAACTACTTTTCATGCAGGTCTACGCAATTGATTAAAATGTCGCTAGGTCCTACCCAGTATAAATAAAAATGGATTTGATGAGTGAACCAAACAAACCAAAAAAGGATATAAAAATGAAATAACAAATTAAAAAATTAAATAGACAAACAAAAGAACATAAATGAACAAAATAATAGCTAATTCAAAAAATAAAACTAAAAAGCTTTCAGACTGGTTTTCATTTGGACAAGGTGTAATTTCCCGCACAGAGTCCTATATCCAATACAACTAAAAAATCATAAAATGTGTAAGTACATCAAAGTAATTGAATAACCATTGGGTAAGGTGTAGTTCCCCTATGTTGTTTTATACCTAGTAAACTTTCTAAACATTAAATAATCATAAGAAGTCTCAAATGAAAAAGATGAAATTCAAAATCACTTCCATTGAACTAGCTAGGTTGAGTCTCCTCAATCTTGCTACTATTATCCTTTCTCCCCAGCTAAGGTTTCCATTCACAGAAATTCTTAGCCTTCTGCCTCTTTTAGAATAGGTTAGTTGGTCCTTTTTTTTAAATTTTCTTATATAGCCCCACTCTTTTGCACTTTCTTCCCCTACCCTTACCTTTGTTTTGTCGTTTTGAGTGAGGTCAGACATACATTAGTTTACTTTCATTCTTCATTTCATGTTTTGAATAAAGTCAAGTGAACATCAAACTCTCCTTCTCTACTATTTTGAATGAGGTCAAGTAGAGAACGAGTATCCTTATCCTTACCTTTCTAACCTACATCAATCTTTAAAGTAACTATGATTTCTGATTGTTTCGAGTATGTGTCGTGTTAGCGTTATGCTAAGTCGTTCTCTTCAGGTGTATAGGGGCAAGAAAGTTGATTTATAATGTAAATGTAGGTTAGAAAGGTATGAAATTGTGTGCTATTATATTCACGTCATTGTCGAATCATAAGTTCTTGATTTGAGTGTTAAATTATTTTTCCTCTTTAATTTTAATGAAGTGTGTTATAGTTTAGGATTTATGAGTAATGGGGTACAACAAAGTGTAACAAGTAGCATCATCGATAAACAACACATAAAATTTGTATCCTTGATTGGAGGATGTTGGGGATGATCCCCATACATCGGTGTGGATTAGTTCCAAGGAGTGATTGTGATGGTTGCTAGACGAAGAGAAGCTTAATTTGTTATGTTTAGCTATAATAAAGGAATTACAAAATGATGTTTTCCTAGGAATACATAAAGTTGGATATTGCTTCAAAACAACTAAAATGATGTTGTCATTGGTATGACTGATTCGTTGGAGCCAGAGTTTAGTGGTTTTGAAGATTGAGATCATGGCTTGTTGGGAGGTTGTGGTGGAATTAGGTAGAGTCCATTGCGGCGGGCCCCTTGAAAGAGGATTTGTTGAGTAGTCTGATTCTTGATTTGGTAACTGATCCCGGACTTAATGCTTATGCACAATATAACAATAGTTTTGATGGTATTTTTCACTTATATTTTCTTATTTTGCAACAAAACCAAAAACTTGATCCTGGTCTTTTTAATTTATATATATTTATATTGGGATACTACGTAAGTATACGTATCGTTATCAAGTAATATAGAACTTTTTGATTAAGACCTGAATATCGAACCCACGAGGGAAGATTATGTAATATGCACTTTTTAGAAAATTTTTCTATTTTTAAAAAGATAATTACATAAACTAAAAATGATTTTTGCAGGAATTTAAAATTTAAATATTTTTGGTATTTTTGATATTTTAACGAAACAGTAACAACTTAAAAAGATAACTACAGTTTTTGTAGAAGAAAAATACTTAATATGAAAATATCTTTCTTCTTATCATGAATTAGTAATAAGTATAGGAATTCTGTTGTGGAAGTATGCAAATTGTGTTGTGCCAAATAGGAGCAATAATATTCGTTACCCTTACTAAAGATGTTATAAAGAACATTAGCTAATTTAAAGTTTGAATAGTTCTGAAGACCGGCTAGGCAAGGACGATACTAGCTCTCACTCTAGAGTTCCCTCAATTCCGTCCACCTGAGGGCTAACATTCTCGTATCAGAACCTAAAACAATAAACCAAGTTAGGGGCTTTAACCTGTCACTTTAAAGTCCTCTGACTTTACACTCATTAATGAATATTTTCCTATTTATTTACACTCAATCATATAAACTACATTCTCATTCATATAATCTCATGTGATNGACTACATTCTCATTCATACAACGTCATGTGATTCTTTCCAATTGTTGGCTGAGAGAATACCAGCCCGGTTCTTACATGTTCTCACAAAAAAATTTAACATCTAGATTGGCCAAATCAAGAAGTAAATGAAGTGCATGGATTCAAATCATCACAACTTCTTCCTTCATTAAAGATCAATAATCTCCATAACTCCATCCAAAACTTAATTACTTATCATTTTAAGAGGAAAGATAAAGAAAACTACTCAGAATCCATGAAGAAAACAAAACCACACTTTAGTTTAAAAGGAGAAATCATTGTCAAACTAACAATAAGTCTCGATTAAAACCAAAAGTAGTCTAAAACAAAAAGATAAAAACTTATCTCATGTCCTCCACCAAACTCTTGAAGTTCATTTGAATCTCTTCTCTTTTACAATCACATAAAACAAAATAACAAAAATGATAAAGTAAATAAAAAGTGGTTCCTGAAAATCTCTCCAAACTAACACCCCGGAGAAGAACTTTCAAAACTTGCAAATATTTTCAGGACTCTTTTCTAAGTCCTCTCTTCTTTCTTTAATAGTTTTGCAAGATGTGCCTTGGGATCTCTTCAAAATGTGTCTTGATTCAATGTATTTGCCTAAGAGACGCATCCTTTCATGATAATTTTCGTCAATGGTGGTTACAACCACCTATTAAGCCAATGGGTGCCTCAAAAACATCTTTGAAATTTGTGAAAACTGATTTTACTCGTCTAGTAACTGCCACTGGCGCTTAAGCGCGGGGTCTCGGCGCTTAGGCGCGGTCTTCTCTGTTTAACCGGCTCTTAAGCGCCGGATCTGGCGCTTAGGCGCCAAAACACTTTTGCATAATTTTTCACCTTTTTGCTACAAATTTGATCATTTTTTTACTTCTTTAAGCATTTTTTTTTTCATTTTTACTTGTATCTGCAAGAAAAACACAAAAACACTTTCTATTAAAGCACAATATATCAAAAATAAGTATAAAAATGTGTATAAAAACACTATATATTTTAGGTGTATCAGTAACCAGAGGAGCCAAAAAGAACAAAACAATTATTGTCAAGAGTTAATTGAGAAATGGAGATACATTCATGACCATAATGTATTTTGTGAGTACTTTGGGTGAGTTCCTTAAGAGAGAACTTATTAACAATTAGTTGAGCAGCCCATTTGATCTTGTGGCCGGGTGTTTTGTGACCATAATGCATTTTGTTCAAGTCTTAACTCATTTGAGCGTGTGCATGAATTAAGAAAAAAAGCCTTATTATCAATTAGAAATATCTCGAGTTATTCTTTTGAGATATTGGTGAATACTCTAAACAATAAGTTCTTAAATCTTTTAATCAAGTTTAGCAGCTTAGTACTGATGAACCAATTATGATTAACTATTGGTTGATTTTCAGGCAATTAAGGGCTTGTCAATTTCATATCATTAGATGCGGGATTAAGGGTGTAAACGAGCCGAACACGAGCGAGTGTAGACTCGGCTCTTGTTCGACTCATTAAAAAATATCACTGTTTTTGTTCGTCTCGTTTATATTTTGAACACGAAAAATTTATTCTTGCTCGGCTTGGTTGCTTAGCGAAACACGAGCTGTTCACGAACAAAAAACCATTTTGACAACCTTAGTCATGCATGCTGTCGTTAGGGGTGTAAACGAGCAGAGCTTGAGTTAAAAAATATCATTATTCATGTTCGGCTCGTTTATATATCGAGCTCAAAAAATTTTTTTATATTAAGCTCGCTTGCTAATCGAGCCGAACACAAGTTATTCACGAACAATAACCTATTTTGACAACCCAAATCACACAACCATAGGATGTTAATGGTAGGCCGAGATTTAAATCTTGACATTTATATTTGAATATTCATTTAAATAAAAAATTAATATATTTTTATTCTATTTTTAATTAGTAATTTTAATTGATTATAAATCTTTGTAGCGGTGTATTCAAGTAATCTATATATATATATATATTATTTCACGCCAAAATGAGTGGAGTACTAACAAACAAAACTTTATTCATGTTGGGTTCATCTGTTTAGCAAATGAATCAAACACGAGCTACTAAACCAATTGAATACGGGTTATTCTCGAACAACGAATCGTTTTGACAGCCCTATGCGGGATTATCATTCAATTATTTATATTGACTTAAGTTGATATGAATGCAAGCGATGCTTTCATGGCCTAACAATGGAAGCATTCCATTACTTTAAACCATTAACTCCCATCGCAGTTCCAAAGCGGCAATTAGCACAACGCCACGTCAGCCGACCCCACTATCAACCAGCTGGTTTTTCCCACAAATTTACGTTTCTTTAATATAGCCGCTCATGTAGCCACGCGCTTCGCTTACCCGCCGCTCATATTCGCATCTTACTCAAACCATTGGCTACAGGAATCGCTACACACTTTCTCATCCTTGTGAAATTCAAAAACCCCGGGATTGTAGTTGAGACTCCACGCCATTGCCGAGTCATTACANTTCGGCTCATTTACTTAGCAAATAAATCAAACAAGAGCTACTAAACGAGCTGAATACGAGTTATTCTCGAACAACGAATCGTTTTGACATCCCTATTGGGGATTATCATTCAATTATTTATATTGACTTAAATTGATATGAATGCAAGCGATGCTTTCATGGCCTAACAATGGAAGCAGTCCATTACTTTAAAGCATTCACTCCATCGCAGTTCCAAAGCGGCAATTAGAACAACGCCACGTCAGCCGACCCCACTATCAACCAGCTGGTTTTTCCCACAAATTTACGTTTCTTTAATATAGCCGCTCATGTAGCCACGCGCTTAGCTTACCCGCCGCTTATCTTCGCATCTTACTCAAACCATTGGCTACAGGAATTGCTACACACTTTCTCAAAAACCCCGGGATTGTAGTTGAGACTCCACGCCATTGCCGAGTCATTACAATTCAGTTCTGAAAAATAAATATATATATTTTTGTATTATCCATGAGATTATTCGACTGATACTTCTATTTATTCTTGTTATATAAAACAAAAAAAAAACCGATTTTGGGGAAAAGTACCGTCTCTCTTAGTTGGATTCCTATCGCCAACACTCCATTTCCTCAATATTAAAGTCCCCTTTCTTCCCCAAACTGAAGCAGAGAAAGCAGAGCAAAACTTTCTCTTTGCTTCCTCTTNGCCCGCCGCTCATCTTTGCATCTTACTCAAACCATTGCCTACAGGAATCGCTACACAGTTTCTCATCCTTGTGAAATTCAAAAACCCCGGGATTGTAGTTGAGACTCCACGCCATTGCCGAGTCATTACAATTCAGTTCTGAAAAATAAATATATATATTTTTGTATTATCCATGAGATTATTCGACTGATACTTCTATTTATTCTTGTTATATAAAACAAAAAAAAAAACGATTTTGGGGAAAAGTGCCGTCTCTCTTAGTTGGATTCCTATCGCCAACACTCCATTTCCTCTATATTAAAGTCCCCTTTCTTCCCCAAACTGAAGCAGAGAAAGCAGAGNTCTTCTATTTATTCTTGTTATATAAAACAAAAAAAAACCGATTTTGGGGAAAAGTACCCTCTCTTAGTTGGATTTCTATCGCCAACACTCCATTTCCTCTATATTAAAGTCCCCTTTCTTCCCCAAACTGAAGCAGAGAAAGCAGAGCAAAACTTTCTCTTTGCTTCCTCTTCATATTTTCCCATTCCTGTTCCATTGTTTCCAGCTTCGAAATTGCAGACAAGATGACCATCACAATAGAGTCCCCTCGTATTGGTGAGTTCTATAACCAGAACAAAAACTAGAGTTATTTGTTCTGTNNNNATATATATATATATATATATTTGTTTGGACTGTTGGAAAACAAAATTAAATGAAATGAAAATTTAATTAATTATGGCTTGCTTATTAATCTGTTGTTAGCTTTGACTGGAGCTTTTATTTATTTATTTATTTCTTCAGTTCCTTCCGAAGCATAGCATTTCTAAGAGCGCCCGATTGTAGTAATTGGTGGGGCTTGTGTTAGTAAAAGAGGTTATTTGTGGTTATTGTATACGCCATGGTCCTCCCCTAGGGTTTACACCGGAGTGGTAGTGGTGGATAGAGAATTTGTCATATAAGATGTAGTTGGGAGTTGCAATAACAGTTAGCTATATGTGTTGTAGTTGGTCACATATGCCATAGTTGATAGCTGAAGAAGCATTAATTGGCGACAAAGGCCATACTTAGAAGCTATGGTAGCATTTAGCTATATAAGCTATAGTATGCCGCATAAGTCGTGGTTTGTAGCTACAGTAGTTGTTAGCCACATAAGTCATAGTTGTCATATAGGTTATAGTTAGAAGTTGTAATAACAATTAGCTATATCGGACATAGTTCATCATATAGGTCGTAATTGGTAGTTTTTTTTAACATCAGTTGGTCACAGATGCTATAGTTGGAAGCTACAATAGTAGTTAGCTATATAGGTCGTAGTTGGTCACATAGGTCTGGGTTGGTAGCAACGGTAGCAATTAGTCACACAAGCCATAGTTGGTCACATATGTAGTTGAAAGTTGCAGTAACAGTTAGCTATATAGGTCATAGTTAGTCACATAAGCTGTTGTTTGTCACATATACTGTAGTTGGAAGTTAAACTGGCAGTTAGCTATATCGGTCATAGTCAGTCATAAAAGTCATATATGGTAGCTATGGTAGCATCAATTGGTCACAAAGTCGGTAGTTAGAAGTTGTAGTAATTGTTAGCTACATAGGTTGTAATTGATCTCATAGTCTTGTTTAGTAGCTTTAATAACAGTTACTCACATAAGTTGTAATTGGAAGTTACATTAGAAGCTCATTAGCAGATAGCTACATAGGTCGTAGTTAATCACATAAGTCATAGTTAGTAGTTGCAGTAGTAGTTCACTAGTAGTTGGTAACTACAATAGCGTATGTTGTCCATAGAAACTGTAGCAAGAAGCTGCAATAGTAACTGACCACATAAATCATATTTTGTAGTTGTAAGATAAGTAGTTGTACACAGAGTTTATAATGTGAACCCGCAGTAGTAACTTGCTTACAGGCCATAGTTGGTAGTTTCGAGAGTGTCAAGTGGACACAAAGGACCTAGTGGGAAGCTGCAGTAGTAACAAACAACATAAGTTGTAATTGATAGTTGCAAAATTGTTACTTGGCCACACAAGCCGTAGTGGGAACATGCAGTAATAATGGGCCACATAGGTCATACTTAGTAGCAATAAAAGCGCTAGTTTGCCAGAATTCATAATGGAAAGTTGTAGTTGTAACTAACCACATAGGTCAGCTGCAATAGTGTCATTTAGTCATAGATGTTGTAGTATGAAGATGAAATAGTAACAAGTTGTAGAGGTTGTAATAAGTAGCTGCAAAAGAGCAATTGCCCATATAGGTTCTAATGGGAAACAACAGTAGTAATTGGCCGCATAGGCTGTCGTTGGTAGCTACAATTGTGCCTGTTGGCCATAGAGGTCGTAGTGTTATGTTGTAATAGTAACTGACCATAGATGTCGTAGTGGGAAGCTATGGTAGTAATCGGCCATATATGTTGTAGTTACCTGTTGGTGGTTGCAACCCTTCTCTTGGGTTTGTTATTTTACGTCAGAGACAACAATTGTCAGTATACAATGTATAGAAAATTTCAAGAGTCTGATGAAATTTTCCATATTCTGAATATAGTGGCCGTAAGTAGTTGTCGTCAAAATTTATCACTAGATCTTCAATAGTGTTATTCATTATAATATATTCGGGATATTTCTTGGATACTTCGTTACACCTTATTCGGGATACTTCGTTACACCGTATTTGTGATACTTCGTATGCAAATAAAGTTTGCAAACGATAACAAGTAGAGGGTGGTGGACGGTGGCCAGTGAGCGGTGGCTGATGACTACCGAGGCTAGAAGTTATCACCAGGCCTTCGGTTCAGAACAACACTACAATTCAACTCATTATCCTCCCCTCTCAAAGTAAAAAGATGAGGTCTATTTATAACCCCTAAAGGGGCATTTTGCTCTTTTAGGGAATAACCTCCCCAACCACTTGATCAAACAACACATATTGATCCATTTTGATTATAAATGGTTTTGTTTGATGATTTGAGGGTTTTATTACATCAAAATGAAAGAACTTTCGGCTCATTGGATTCAACTCATCGAGATGCTCGATTTGACTCTAGATATGTCATGTAGTTCATTTGATCATTCAATTAATGTCCTGAAGCATTCAAATGCGTTTTAATGGCTTAATCTAAAATTGTTTGACTTTGAATCAAACCAATTTTGGTTTTCACTAGTTTGTCTTGTCGAGACGGTCAATTTGACCATAAACTTGTTGAATTTGAAGCCCTGGATGATTTTGAATTTGAATTTTGAAAATTTATTATGTAAAATATAATTGAGATTTGTCTTAGAGGATAAAATTTTCTTGATGATATATATATATATATATATATATTTGAAAGCCCGTAGGCAATTGTATTAATCTAAAAGGGGAGTACAAGTTACATGAAATATAAGAACCCTCAAATAGAAACCCAAAGGGGGTACTACCAAAATAAATACATGTATACCCAAAACTTGTCAAAATAGTTACATGTATATCAAAACCAAAAAAGATAAACTTATAAGTTGAAGGAAGAGGGGAATCCAAGTCAAAATTGAAGTATATAGCCTTCTCCCGATCAATCAAACCCCAAAGCAAGATTTTGTAGTAAAGATACAACAGCATGGTAAAATAGATATTGCAATTCACCCTAAGTAGCTTCCCCATCAAGTCAATTGACAGTAGACCAAGCATAAACTAGGCCAATATATATATATATATATATNAAAATTGAAGTATATAGCCTTCTCCCGATCAATCAAACCCCAAAGCAAGATTTTGTAGTAACGATACAACAGCATAGTAAAATAGACATTGCAATTCACCATAAGTAGCTTTCGCATCAAGTCAATTGACAGTAGACCAAGCATAAACTAGGCCAATATATATATATANTTATTTATTTCTTCAGTTCCTTCCATAAGTCGTGGTTTGTAGCTACAGTAGTCGTTAGCCACATAAGTCATAGTTCTCAATGTAGGTTATAGTTAGAAGTTGTAATAACAGTTTGCTATATCGGACATAGTTCATCATATAGGCCGGAATTGGTAGTTTTTTTAACATCAGTTGGTCACAGATGCTATAGTTGGAAGCTATAATAGTAGTTAGCTATATAGGTCATAGTTGGTCACATAGGTTTGGGTTGGTAGCAACAGTAGCAATTAGTCACACAAGCCATATTTGGTCACATGTGTAGTTGAAAGCTGCAGTAACAGTTAGCTATATAGGTCATAGTTTGTCACATAAGCTGTTGTTTGTCACATAAGCTGTTGTTTGTCACACATACTGTAGTTGGAAGTTAAACTGGCAGTTAACTATATCGGTCGTAGTAAGTCATAAAAGTCATATATCGTAGCTATGACAGCATCAATTGATCACAAAGTCGGTAGTTAGAAGTTGTAGTAATTGTTAGCTACATAGGTTGTAATTGATCTCATAGTCTTGTTTAGTAGCTTTAATAACAGTTACTCACGTAAGTTGTAATTCGAAGTTACATTAGAAGCTCATTAGCAGATAACTACATAGGTCGTAGTTAATCACATAAGTCATGATTAGTAGTTACAGTAGTAGTTCACTAGTAGTTGGTAACTGCAATAGCGTATGTTGTCCATAGAAACTGTAGTAAGAAGCTGCAATAGTAACTAGCCACATAAATCATATTTTGTAGTTGTAAGATAAGTAGTTGTACACAGAGTTTATAATGTGAACCCGCAGTAGTAACTTGCTTACAGACCATAGTTGGTAGTTTCCAAAGTGTCAAGTGGACACAAAGGACTTAGTGGGAAGCTGCAGTAGTAAAAAACAACATCAGTTGTAATTGATAGTTGCAAAATCGTTACTTGGCCACAGAAGCTGTAGTGGGAACATGCAGTAATAACGGGCAACATAGGTCATACTTAGTAGCAATAAAAGCACTAGTTTGCCAGAATTCATAATGGAAAGTTGTAGTTGTAACTGACCATATAGGTCAGCTGCAATAATGTTATTTAGTTATAGATGTTGTAGTATGAAGATGAAATAGTAACAAGCTGTAGAGGTTGTAATAAGTAGCTGCAAAAGAGCAATTGCCAATATAGGTTCTAATGGGAAACAACAGTAGTAATTGGCCGCATAGGCTGTCGTTGGTAGCTACAAGTGTGCCTGTTGGCCATAGAGGTCGTAGTGTTATGTTGTAATAGTAACTGGCCATAGAGGTCGCAGTGGGAAGCTATGGTAGTAATCGTCCATATATGTTGTAGTTACCTGTTGGTGGTTGCAACCCTTCTCTTGGGTTTGTTATTTTACGTCAGAGACAACAATTGTCAATATACAATGTATAGAAAATTTCAGGAGTCTGAAGAAAATTTGCATATTCTGAATATAGTGGCCGTAAGTAGTTGTCGTCAAAATTTATCACTAGATCTTCAATAGTGTTATTCATTATAATATATTCGGGATATTTCTTGGATACTTCGTTACACCTTATTCGGGATACTTCGTTACACCGTATTTGTGATACTTCGTATGCAAATAAAGTTTGCAAACGATAACAAGTAGAGGGTGGTGGACGNATATTTCTTTATACCGTATGCAGGATACTTCGTTACACCTTATTCGGGATACTTTGTTACACCGTATTTGTGATACTTCGTATGCAAATAAAGTTTGCAAACGATAACAAGTAGAGGGTGGTGGACGGTGGCCAGTGAGCGGTGGCTGATGACTACCGAGGCTAGAAGTTATCACCAGGCCTTCGGTTCAGAACAACACTACAATTCAACTCATTATCCTCCCCTCTCAAAGTAAAAAGATGAGGTCTATTTATAACCCCTAAAGGGGCATTTTGCTCTTTTAGGGAATAACCTCCCCAACCACTTGATCAAACAACACATATTGATCCATTTTGATTATAAATGGTTTTGTTTGATGATTTGAGGGTTTTATTACATCAAAATGAAAGAACTTTCGGCTCATTGGATTCAACTCANTGGCCTTCGGTTCAGAACAACACTACAATTCAACTCATTAACCTCCCCTCTCAAAGTAAAAAAGATGAGGTCTATTTATAACCCCTAAAGGGGCATTTTGCTCTTTTAGGGAATAACCTCACCAACCACCTGATCGAACAACACATATTGATCCATTTTGATTATAAAGGGTTTTGTTTGATGATTTGAGGGTTTTATTACATCAAAATGAAAGAACTTTCGCGCTCATTGGATTCAACTCATCGAGATGCTCAATTTGACTCTATATATGTCATGTAGTTCATTTGATCATTCAATTAATGTCCTGAAGCATTCAAATGTGTTTTAATGGCTTAATCTAGAATTGTTTGACTTTGCATCACACCAATTTTGGTTTTCACTAGTTTGTCTTGTCGAGACGATCAATTTGACCATAAATTTGTTGAATTTGAAGCCCTAGATGATTTTGAATTTGATTTTTGAAAATTTATTATTTAAAATATAATTGAGATTTGTGTTAGAGGATAAATTTTTTTTTTATGATGATGATATATATATATATATNGATGTTATATTCCATACCTGTTGCTTTTTGGATTTTGAGGTATCTATGCTGTTTTCAATGATGTATTATCATGTTTGTGGAAAGTGATCCATCACTTAATTGCTTATGTTAAAAACAAAGTTTGAACTGTAGATTGATGGAATTTGGTTCCGTAAACTTTATTTTGAACTCATAATAGACGCAATTAGTTCTTAATTTAAGAATATCAAGTATTTTATCTCTGTAGAAATCTTTCGTTCAAACTATTTGATTAAGATAATTTTGTTATAAATTTGATAATGCAAACTTTTTTGCCTTATTAATATAAATTAATAAGACTTGTTCGAGTTTAATTGCTCATGAATCAGCGTTTTTTTTTTCTTTTTTTTTTCCTCATAAAATAGGGAGAGTAATAATTCGTAAATCAGCAGTGCATGGTTAAGAGCGAAACAAGAAAAGATCGGATTTATAGATTTTGTAAAACAAAGCGATTATTGGCTTAAATTTAAGTAATTTTTTATTATAAATTATATGCAATTTTTTAAATAAGTTGGTTCAGATCTTTTTGAGCCGAGTTACGGTTGTCCGCCTCAAATTAGACTTGCTGGAGTATTGAATTTTGACCTTGAGCCATCCATCAAGTGAAGCTCAATATGTTTCAGTGCTACCTTAAATTTAGGGTCTATTTGGGGCAGATGCAGCTTATTAATAAGTTGTTATGTAACAGTAGTGGCATGAAGCTGGCTGTCTGTTTTTTTGTTTTTTGCGGTTTAAAAGAAACTGTGTTGCAGCTGTTTCTTGACAAATGACATTTCTACAATTGTATTGTGATGTTGTTTTCAAAAGAACTGTTCATAATAGTACATTCCATACTTGAAAGCAATATCAAGTGCAGAACATTATTATCATCACCTCCACGCTCCAACAGATCCACGACACCAACAGATCCACAACACAACTACCACCACCTCCACACACCAACACCTCCACACAAACCACCACTACCACCATGTCCACACACCACCTCCTCCACACATCCCCCAATACATCAACCAACACAAACACAACCATACATCAACCACCACCTCCACATCGACACACAAACACATCCACACACCAACACCTCCACCTCCACATCCACACACAAACNAAAATTTTTAAATAAGTTGGCTCGGACCTTTTTGAGCCGAGTTACAGCTGTGCACCTCAAATTAGACTTGCTGGAGTATTGAATTTAGACCTTGAGCCATCCATCAAGTGAAGCTCAATCTGTTTCAGTGCTGCGTTAAATTTAGGGTCTGTTTGGGGCAGATGCTGCTTATTAATAAGTTGTTATGCAACAGCAGTGGCAGAAAGCGGGCTGTCTGTTTTTTTTTTTTGCAGTTTGAAAGCAGCTGTTTCTCGACAAATGACATCTCTACCATTGTATTGTGATGTTTTTTTCAAAAGAACTGTTCATAATAATACATTCGTACATTCCATACTTGAAAGCAAATATCAAGTGTAGAACATTATTATCATCACCTTCATGCTCCAGCAGATCCACAACACCAATAGATCCACAACACAACTACCACCACCTACGCGCACCAACACCTCCACACAAACCACCACTACCACCATGTCCACACACCACCTCCTCTACACATCCCCCAATACATCAACCAACACAAACACAACCATACATCAACCACCACCTCCACACACAAACCCAACCTACACCACCACCTCCACATCGACACACAAACACATCCACACACCAACACCTCCACCTCCACATCCACACACAAACACATCCACACACCAACACCTCCACATGCAACACCACTACCACCACCTCCACATATAAACAACTCAACACACCAACACCTCCACAACATCGTTGCCATCACTTTCACACATCAGTATAAAGTGCAAAGCCAGATCAAAATCGCCACTACTATGGATGTTAGGTATGTAAATATCCCAAAATGAAGAATGAAAGTGCAAGGCATAGGGTCTATTTTGAGCAAAGCTCACAAACCACACAAGAAAAAGCAGAGAATACCAAAATCCAAAATCAACCCCCATATTCCAAAGTCATTGCACATGGAATTTCAAACAAAGTGGAGAAAACCAAATCCCAAAACTCAACTTCAACCGAAAGTGTGCAGTTTGAAAATAAAAAACCACAACATAATAAGATTGGGAATGTCATAACGTAGGCAAAGCCAAACCTCAAAAACCACCACATGAAGAGGAACCACCGCATAGAAGGTGGAGAGAGTGATCTGATCCCGGTTTTTATATATAAGGATTTATGAAGTTGACAACACTAGAGCGCCAAAAACTTGATCCTTATATGAAAAGTAAGTTGTGTAAAATATATATAATTATATGCAATTAATAATTTGATTCTACGCAAGCATACGTATCGTTATCAAGTAATAATGAACTTTCTATTCAAGCTCCAAATATTGATCCCACGGGGAAGGTGTAAGTTAGCAATGATAAATTTTAACAGAAAATTTACAAAAAAATCAAATGAAATCACTGTCACTAATTTCGAATGTTGAGATATTAACCAAATTAAATTTCTTAACTATTATCAGATTGGAAATGCAAATTTTGAATAATAACTACTAATCTACTAACTATGTTTAATTAATGAAGATTTCTTATGTGAAAAAGCATCCTTCTCACTACAAAGAAATTCTGGTGAAAAGAGATAAGAGAAATGTTTATAATATTTATTATGCCAAATAGGAGCAATTTTAATTTTCCACCCTGATACATTGCATAGAAAATTATTGTTTAATCTTAGGTTTAGTCCCTAAATCCGTGGCTAGGCTAGGAGGATACCGACTCTCACTCCAGAGCTCCCCCGTGGTTAGGCTAGGAGGATACTGGCTCCCACTCTAGAGCTCCCACTTCCCTTCCCCTGAAGGCTAACTGCTCACTTTAGTTTTTAAAAACTAAGACCAAATTGGAGATTTTAGTCAGTCACCCTAAAGATTCTCCAATTCTACACCCAACAAAGAATATTTCCCTATTTATTTACACTTAATTTCTTGAACAAATTTCTCCTTCATGAAATCAAATGTGACCCTCACTCTGTTGTAGAACTCATACTCCATATCTCGGATCATATGTTTCACAACATATTTTAACAAATTAATTGTTCAGATTGAAAAGTAAATTAAGTTTGGAGTTAAAAAATCATCATAATTTATTTTATATTTTAATTATGACACATTCATTTTATCTCTTCATTTCACCATACCTCAGAGTAGGGGGAAAGATAGAAGGAACTACTCAGACTTCATGAGAAAGATACAACAAAACATAAATTTCATATATAAAAGAAAGTTCATACAATNAAGAGAAAATTGAAGTCTGTAATTTCAAAAGTTCTGAGCAATAGAACAACCTTCAAGAACACAAAAATTTTAGACATTAGAACAACCTTCAAGAGCCAAGTCGCAAAACTCTAAAATGGTGGACAACTTGGCTTTTGAAGATCTGAAGGACGTGCTGTGTTGTAACATCTTGTAAGGGCACCGCCTTTGCCCATTTGGAAAATAAATTTGTATTTTTTTTAGGACGGAGGGTCTATCAGACCTATTATGTTCGTGCCCCAATACTTGAATGACCATGAGGCAACTATTTGGTGTAGCACATTTGGAATTTAGTGCAAGACCACCCCATGCACTTGGCATTGGTGACATCTTTTGGTTGTATCTATGCAGTAGGACATCATTACTGGTCAAAAATATCCGAGTCTCCTGATCTTCATTTTCATTTTTGGCCCTTTCTGGGGAGTACCACACAATCTGGCATGTACTTCTTTGACAATATTTTTTGCTTTAGCTCTGCTTTGACATCGAAGCCATATTTGGTCGAATGATTTTCTGTAGAGGAAATCTCTTAGTAAGGCATATAACATAGCCCTTTTTGTTATGTGGTGTGCAACTGACTTGTCCTCTCGTAGCTTTCCAATATGCAAATATTCTAGTAATGGCTTACGTCAATCTTCATTATTATTAATAATTCTAATCATTGTTTCTTCCTCTTTTATGAGCTTGTGTAGATTATTAAGGTCAATTCTAGAAAGAACTTGTCTTCCTCGTATCGTGGTGACAATGAAATCCTCTGGGAGACACGCCAATTCCTTAGCAAGTTTTGCTAGAGCGTCAGCATGTGCATTATCCCTATGAGGAATCTAGTAGAAAGTTACATTAGGAATCTATTTGAGCAACTTCATAATGTACCAGTGGTATTCTACTAACCTTCGTTTCAAAATCCTATATTATTAGACAACTTGTTAAATGACGAGTTATGAGTCGCTATAGATGGCAATATCTGTTATATCCATCAAAATTGTCAATTCCAACCTGGTAATTAAAGTTTCATATTATGCTTCATTGTTGGTACATGACTCTATCAAGTGGTATGAGAACCTCAGCATACCCTTATCTAGAGTGATAAAGATCAAACCAATCCTTGCTTTACCTAGTGTAACAATGCCTTTTACTTTGTCTTTTCTGGCTTACGAAGCTCTGTCGAAGTACATCTCCTAGTGTTGCACACTAGAGAATTCTATTTGTAATATTTGTTCATCTGGTAGTTCGTCATTAAGAGGGGACCCAGTTGGAAGTGGGTGTGCGGCGATGAAGTCTAGTAAAATTTGTCCCTTGATAGCACGGATGGGAACAAAAGTTATACCAAATTGGAATAAAATCATTGACCATCTAGTTAAACATCCATAGAGTGTGGGTCAGGTCATCAAAAATTGCAATGGATTAACTTTTAAAATTAGTGTAATCCTATGAGAAAGCATGTAGTGTCTGAGCTTCTGGGCAACGACAATTAAAGTTAGACAATGCTTTTCAATAGGCAAATACCTTACCTCTGTCAGTATGAGACGATGACTCAAGTAGTCAAGTGAATTTTCTTTACCCTCATCATTGACTTGGGCTAAAAGGGCTTCAAGAGAGTCATCTAAGGTTGCGGTATAAAGTATCAAATGTCTCCCTAAGGTAGGGGCTGCCAAAATAAAAGGTGTCATTAAATATTGTTTAACTTCCTCAAAGGCCCGCTGGCATTTCTCTTCCCAAACAAATTTGGCCTCCTTTTTAATTAATGCCAAGAAGGGCTGAGACCTACCTGAGAGATTAGAAATAAAGCATCTTTGATATGCCAACTTTCCTTGGAAGTAACGTAGTTGTTACAAAGTTTTGGGTGGAGGCATTTCCAAGATAGGTTTAATCTTATCCGGGTCTATCTTGATTCTCAGATGACGGACAACGAATCCTAGAAATTTCCTGGAGGTGACGTCGAAACCGCACTTTAAGGGATTCATCTTGAGGTCATTTCATCATAACTGTTCGAACGATCCTCAAATCATACAAATGGTCTATCTTTCATTTACTTTTGACGAACAAATCATCCACGTAGCATTCCACTTTTTTGTGAATGAGATCATCAAAAATATTTGTCATAGCTCGTTGATATGTTTCTCTGGTGTTCTTCAACCTAAACGACATCACTGTGTAGCAAAAAATCCTGATAGATGTCCTAAAGGCTGTATGTGCTGCATCTTTTGGAGCCATCTTGATTTGATTGTACCCCAACAATCCATCTATAAAGAAGAAAATCTCATGTGTCGAAGCGATGTCCACCATCATTTCTAGTATCAGTAATAGGAACTAATCTTTTGAACACACTTTATTCAAATCCTGAAGTCGACACAAACATGTATTTGTCCATTTTTCTTCTTAACAGGTACAATGTAAGATAACCACGTAAGGTATTGCTCTTCTATTACAACTTTAGCATCTATTAATTTCTTCACCTTGGCAATGACTTACTACTCTATCTCGAGGCACATTCTTCTTGGAGCTTATTTTACTGGGGTCATATCTTTATTCACCCCGAGCTTATGAACTACAACATCTGCTGACAGTTCCAGCATTTCATCATAACTCCATGTGAAGGAATCTTTTAATTATATTAATAATTTGATCAATTCTAAAGATTCTTCATCGTTGAGTAAAGAACATATAAATATAGGTCGGGGCTGCTCTTCTATCCT
>JXCR01147580.1:492900-511253 GCA_002079205.1 Phalaenopsis hybrid cultivar
GAGACTCTCTTTTGAGTTAAGAGTTTGAATTTTAATATTCCATAATTTTTCAAAAAGTTGTAACTTATCTTTTGGTATTTATTTTGGCAAATGCCCTTGTTGAATTAACTTTTGTACACAAGGCAAAAAATAACCAAAAGGCAATTCCACTAATTCATTAGGATCCTCATCCAAATTTACATGATTTTCAAGATTAGTAGAAGTAGAAGCACGATAACATTTGAACGGGTTTGAACTAGCGTTATGTAACTCCTTGACCTCTAAAGTCTCAAACTTTCTAGGGAGAATCAGAGTAAGGATCATGGTGTTCACATAGTGGTTTATGTGATCATACATTGTCTCATATTCGCTTTTCTCCGTACCTTCCAAGGATATCTCATATTGAGGCTTCTTCTATTTTGTCATCACTTTTCCATCTTTAGAACTGTCTTCATCACCAATTTTGATGGTTGGCCTAGTCCGTTCAACATATAAGTTGGTTCTTGCTCATCCACGTCCCCGGCCTTGACCTCTGGTGCGTGAAGTAAAAGAACTCCCACCAACTTGTCTCGACAGAGTGGTGGAAGATTGCTGAAGCAAAGTTAAACAGAATTGCCATTATATATCTTCTAAATCATCACTTTTATTTGTCATAACTTCATGAGAGAAAACAAATTTCTTTAGAGGTGAGCAGTAAGAGACATCTTCGTGAATGCCAACTTCATGAACTGAAAAAGGTTGTAAATCTCCCTTGATGCAATGTTCTTGTCCATCTTTGTAGTACTTGATGCACTGGTGTAGAGATGGCAGAACCATGTTGTGTTTGTGAATCCATGGTTGACCTAATAGAGCGTTGAAAGAGGTCTCGGTGTCAATGATGAGGAATTTAGTGGCTGTTACTAGTTCTCCAAGTTTTATCAGTAATGTAATTGATCCAAGGGCTCTCACTCCCTTTTGGTTGAATCCTCTTAGCAGCATTTTATCGGTCGTAAGCTCTTGAGCTTTAATGTCTAAGTAGGACAATGTCCGTAGACTCATCAAGTTGAGAGATGCTCCAGGTTATACTAGAATTTTAGACAATACAAATCTGTCGATGTTAACAGAGATATAGAGTGGAAGGTTATGGTCGGCGGTACCGAGCAGCAAGTCTTCATCTGTAAAGGTTATCATGGATTGTTCTTTCAATGAGCAAACTTCATCTGATGATGAGCTGGCCAACTCGGTTAAACAAATCTCTGGGTCAAGGAAGGTTGTAACCAGAGACTCTCTCATTTATTTGACAGGATTAAAGCCTCATAGATGCTCCTTAAGTTTACTTCTATAATTTCTTCTTCTTAAGATGTCATTATCAAATCTTTCCGTGTTTCTTTCTTTATGGGAGATATCAAAGCTGATAGCAAGCGGTGCACCGTGGCACTCAAGGATTGGCTCCTCACTCTCAGTGTTGTCGTAAGCGGTACTGTCGATGTCTTCTTCGGTCTTGTTAACGAGTTCATCAGACTGAAGCATGATTTCAGGATCATTTTGGGAATCGAGATCAAAGTTAGATTGGTCACATTCGATTATGTTATCACTAGAAATAATTGAAATGTAGCCAAAATCATAATCATTATGTTCTTAAGGCCCCAAAGGGGCAAAAAGATAATCATACAAGGTCAAGGGTTAGAGGATTTTCTTTCCCTAATCCAAGACAACCAATCTAGCATAGGCAACCCTATCTTACCGCCGTTTTATCAGTCTTTGTAGTGGTGTTCTTCTTCTTCTTTGACTTTGATGATGACGAATCTTTTGGCGAAATCTTCATCTCGGGCTTGGCAGGCTGAAGACTCTAAACGGAAGCTTGCGCTGAAGCATTCTGAATTTGGTTTAGTATTTTCTTGGATGATTTGCTCCAGACTATACTCCATCCATCTTTTCCAATATACGGGTCAATCAAAGATATTGACTCAGCCAAAATCATATTCATAGAACCTTTTTTAGGTTCTTTTAAATATTCTTTCAGGATAGTAATATCCCCTTCCTTTAGATTTTTCTCGAGCCAATCTTTGAAGACAAAACATTCCTCTATAGTGTTCCCAAGCAATCTGTGATATGGGCAATAGTTAATTTGATCCTTCTTATTGACCTCTTCGGGCTTATTTGGATCTGGTAGTCTGAACTCAGGATTCTTTATCAGACTTCTGTACATTTTTGGTGCAGCTTCATTTGAAGGAGTACACCACTTTCCTTCATTCGCAAATGGACATTTTTCTATTATCTATTTGGTATGATCCTCCCTGAGGAAGTTACTGGCTAGACTGGCCATACTGTTGTGTCTGTTGTTGAGCATGCTNAAAATATTCTCTCAGGATAGTAATATTCCATTCCTTTAGATTTTTCTCGAGCCAATCTTTGAAGACAAAACATTCCTCTATAGTGTTCCCAAGCAATCTGTGATATGGGAAATAGTTAATTTGATCCTTCTTATTGACATCTTCGGGCTTCTTTGGATCTGTTAGTCTGAACTCAGGATTCTTTATCAGACTTCTGTACATTTTTGGTATGGCTTCATTTGAAGGAGTACACCACTTTCCTTCATTCGCAAATGGACATTTTTTTATTATCTGTTTGGTATGATCCTCCCTGAGGAAGTTACTGGCTAGACTGGCCATACTGTTGTGTCTGTTGTTGAGCATGCTGCGATGACGATTGATGAGAATTCTGGTGAGAATTTTTTGCATGTATCTTCATTAGTTTTTTTTCCTTTATCGACTATTGCTACTATTCCAGACTTCTTTTTAAATACTTTGGTTGCGTTGGATTTCTCATGAGAATCCATATGATTGACTTATTCTTGAAGATTGTTGGCTTTGCTTAGTAACTTCTCAAAGGATTTAATGGTGAGTCCCTTGAGCATGAAAGCTACTTGCTCATGGATGCTCTTGTGTAAGATCTCAATTGTGTGATGTTCCTTTAGCTGAAGTTCACATTTCATGCTAAGGTTTCTTCACCTCAAAATTTAATCCACTAAAGTCTCTTTGGGCTTTTTCTTCTATCTTATGAGATCTCTGATAGACGCATGATGTTGTGCTCTAGTAAACCTTTTCACAAAAAAATTTTCTAACTTGGCGAACGTCTTGACTGATCCCTTTAATAATTCAACATACCAATCAAAAGCAATCCCTGATAGGCTGTTGATGAACTATCAAAAGAGCAAAGTTTTGTTACCTCTAATATTATCATAACTGGCTCATAAATTTGTTATATATTGCCTAGGATTTCTAGTCCCATCGAATATCTTAAAGTTTGGTGACACAAAACCCTTAAAGTAGGGTACGACATCAAACTCCTCCGGGTAAGGTCTATCCTTCAAAATCAATGCACCACCCTTATATTGGGTTAAGGCCTCCCAAACTTGTTCAACCATTTGCTTAAACTTTTTTTCTGGCATGGCACTAGATGGAGAACCTTTCTTTTATTGATCAGCCCTATCTGCTGAGGCTAGTTCCCTCTTATTGTCTGTAATATGTATAATATGTGGTTGATTGACTTCTTGGGAGGCTAACAGTGGTGGTTGAGACCGTCCCTGAACTGTGGCCATGGCAGTCATAGCAGCAGCCAACCCTTCCATTCTATTCGCCATTTGGTTGATTTGCTTATCCCTTAGTAAGATAGCCTCACGCAGCACATCTATGGCGTTCTCTTCAACGAGAGGTTGAGTGTCACGCGTAGATCCAGTGACTCTGGTCTCGATGGCATAGACATCCATGAAATCTTCTTTGAGGTAATCATTGAAGTCAAAATCTTAATTATCATCAATGGAAACTCCATGTTTTCAGGCTAACTCGGAAGTCTCAACCCTGAACTTTTTTAAATTTTCTTCAATTATTGATTCTTCGATTGTCTTAACATCTGGAGGACCCTGCTGGACCTCCTCCACTTGTTCCTCAATCTCGCTAGCAATTATTGCGACCATGCTGGGTACTTCAGACCCTTGCCTCATTTCATAATTTTGCCTTGCGAGCTCACTGGACCGTATCGGTACGACGACCTTAGTTATCCATACCCTTCTTTTTGAAGATTATGTATTGAGATAGAGTGTCTCGATAAAAACATTGGTATACCAAAGAGAAGTCTGCTCCCCATGGTGTGGACTGAATACGGTACTGGTAGCCTCTTCATCTTATCCATCATATTTTTAAGAACATCCTTATGATTGGCAGTTGGTAGAATTCTCGGACCCAGACGTAGCTTAACTGGTTGATAGCCCATGAGTCTAGTAGTAGTAAAATCAATAGCATCAATGGTGGTATCAACTCTGCTCTCCAGGGAGAACCAGACAAAAATGCGAGTANAGCCACTACTATGGATGTTAAGTATGTAAATATCCCAAAATGAAGAATGAAAGTGCAAGACATAGAGTCTGTTTTGAGCAAAGCTCACAAACCACACAAGAAAAAAGCAGAGAATACCAAAATCCAAAATCAACCCCCATATTCCAAAGTCATTGCACATGGAATTTCAAACAGAGCGGAGAAAACCAAATCCCGAAACTCAACTTCAACCGAAAGGCATTGCACATATGCATTTTGAAAATAAAAAACCATAACATAATAAGATAGAGAATGTCATAACGTAGGCAAAGCCAAACTTCAGAAACCACCACATGAACAGGAACCACCGCATAGAAGGTGGAGAGAGTGATCTGATCCCGATTTTTATATGTAAGGATTTATGAAGTTGACAACACTAGAGCGCTAAAAACTTGATCCTTATATGAAAAGTAAGTTGTGTAAAATATATATAGTTATAGGCAATTAATAATTTGATTCTACGCAAGCATATATATCGTTATCAAGTAATAATGAACTTTCTATTCAAACTCCAAATATTGATCCCACGGAGAAGGTGTAAGTTAGTAATAATAAATTTTAACAGGAAATTTACAGAAAATCAAACGAAATCACTGTCACTAATTTCGAATGTTGAGATATTAACAAATTAAATTACTTAACTATTAGCAAAACGAAAATGCAAATTTTGAATAATAACTACTAATTTATTAACTATGTTTACATAATGAAGATTTCTTATGTGAAAAAACATCATTCCCACTACAATGAAATTCTGGTGAAATGAGATGAGAGAAATGTTTATAATATTTATTATGCCAAATAGGAGCAATTTTAATTTTCCACCCTGATACATTGCATAGAAAATTATTGTTTAATCTTAGGTTTAGTCCCTAAATCCGTGGCTAGACTAGGAGGATATCGACTCTCACTCCAGAGCTCCCACTTCCCTTCACCTGAAGGCTAACTCTCACTTTAGTTTTTAAACACTAATATCGAATTGGGGATTTTTAGTCTGTCACCCTAGAAATATCCAATTCTACACCCAACAAAGTATATTAACCGAATTGGTGATTTTAGTCTGTCACCCTAAAGATTCTCCAATTCTACACTTAACAAAGAATATTTACCTATCTACTTCCCTTCACCTGAAGGCTAACTCTCGCTTTAGTTTTTAAACACTAAGACCAAATTGGGGGACCCTAAGGATTCTCCAATTCTACACCCAACAAAGAATATTTCCTTATTTATTTACACTTAATTCCATGACCAACAAATAATATATCCCGATTTATTTATACTTAATTTCTTGAACGAATTTCTCCTTCATGAAATCAAATGTGACCCTCACTCTGTTTTAGAACTCATACTCCATTTCTCGGATCATATGTTTCACAACATATTTTAACAAATCAATTGTTCAGATTGAAAAGTAAATTAAGTTCAGAGTTAAATAATCATCATAATTTATTTTATATTTTAATTATGGTACATTCATTTTATCTTTTCATTTCACCATATCTCAGAGTAGGGGGGAAAGATAAAGGGAGCTACTGAGACTTCATGAGAAAGATACGACAAAACACAAATTTCATATATAAAAGAAAGTTCATACAACACTAAATAAACAAACAAACTTATCTGGAACTCTTTTTCAAAGCAAATCCTTTGTAGCCTTTCCTTAGAAATGCAGGAAGAGGAACTCTCTCACTTTTCTCATTCTCCAACACTCTTAAAGAAAGTTTCATACTAAATCTCACCACAAAAACTCTAAACTATGAAAGTAAAATTACTAATTGACTCCAATATGATGGTGGAATGAACATGGATTGTGAAAATGTGGTGTGGTGGAACGTTGTGGAGCGAAAAAATGAATTTAGAAGAGCTCATTTTCTGATGAAATTCGGACCCAAATAAAGCCTAAGGTCGGTTCTCCAAGAGGTGCCTCAAAAAACTATTCAAAAATCATCCAAATACATCGAACCTTCTAGAAACGGGGTTTGAGCTGCCTTTGGCGCCGTCGACACTAGTCTGACACCATCAGCGCTGAGTAAAATCCTCCTACTTTCGATTGTTCTGCGCCGTCGGCACTGACCTTGGCGCTGCCGACTCTGAGTATTTCCTAAAAAACTTCATTTTGACTTCAAATTTCATCCTTTTTGCTTCCTTTTTACTTTAAGCCCTAAAAATCAACAACTTGCAAGAAAACATCAAAATACCTTCCATTAAAGTGCAATATCATAAAAAATAAGTATAAAATATGGGTCAAAAAATGCATATGTTTTCCGTGTATCATGATCCAAACAAAGCTAAAGAATATAGTGAGGAGAAGGAGAAGGAAACTCACCGCAGCATTTTCAGAGAAGCGAGAGAGAAATAGGCGGCATGTTACGCCTTGCAATCAAGAGAGAGAGAGAGAGAGAGCGATTAGGGCAAGAGTCATGAGAGGGAAAGGAGGCACCATGGGATCTCGAGAGAGAGGGATTAAGTAAAGAGTTGTGAGAGGTAAATGAATGCACACGGGATCGTGAGGACAACTCTGTAAAAAAAAAAAAAAGGAATACGGGCTGCAGGTCGAACCCGCTACCGCGTTTAATCACATATTTTTAGAAAACACCACCGTACCACAATGTCCAAGCATCCCTTACTGCATTTTCGCACCACATCACAACTAAAAAAATGCACTAAATGGCCTGTCAGTTACAACTATAGATGTAGGCTTGACCAGTTTTACTCCTCTCTAAGTACCATACGCCCCAGTGATGTTATGGGAGTGTGCGACCAACTTGCTTGCTCTCCCATATCTCAAGGAATCCATCGAGTCATTACCAGATGCACTCTACTTCTGTACTAGGGTTCATCTCATCCTGATCATGCTCGATAGAGACTACCATTAATCTGTGATGGTTCGCTCTTTCTAGGGAAAACTGAATGATCATTCTGAGGCATGCATGGTCTAACCTAATCGTTGAGAGCTTTTCATGGCTTGAAACATGACTGATGGAATTTCAAAGCAAGTAAAGTCCCTTAAGGGTCTAGCATGGCCATGCCCAAATCAGGCATAGCCACGCCAAAACCCTCCCCATATGGGTTGAGGGGACTGCCTTAGGCGTGGGCATGCTCAAAGTCAGCGTGACCACGTAGCAAGACAGAGCTCATGCATAATTACACCATGGGACAACATGATTACGCTGGGCCTTCCCTTAGTTGCGAAAGCCACCTTAGGCGTGGTCACACCCGAAGGCGGTGCAACCACAACACAAGAAAGTGAGTATGCACATAAGTACGTTAAGGAGATTATGTGACCATGCCAACCATATGGGCAGAGCGACGTGACCACGCTTGAGTCAGGCATCACCACGCCAACCCTCCCAGATTTTAGGATTCAGCCTGATGACCCTAGAGAAGTGTTTCACCTAGGGAAAAATTTGCACTCTTCTTGGCCTCAAGGGGATCTCCTTGGGCTTGTATAATGCTGAGGGATTAACCCTTTTTGGCATGTCCTAAATGCCCTTCATTAGCCATTTTTGGCCTATTTAAGGGTCACTTTTAAGATTTGCATGGGAGAAGCTTGTTTAAGCTCTCTTTGCCGCCCTATTTCAGGATCTTTCTCTCATTTTAAAACTTTGAGGAGCTGGTGAGCTGAGAGCTTAGAGCACTTGAGAGTCTGATCTTACCCTTTGAGAGAGTTTTTTGGAGAGAGTGAGACAGGAACACTTTTCATCTTTCTCAAGAAGAGAAGGCCAAGAGAGCCAATCTCCTTCATATTCTTCCTCTTCTTCACTCTTCTTCAATCCTCTTCGACAACTTCTTCCTTCTCCGGTGAGCTTTTTAGGGAGCACAACTAGGAGAGCTTTATCCTAGATTAGGGGAAGGATGACTCTGGTGAGCTCAAAATCTCTCCAGTGAGGAGAGTGGCATCCTACATTGGTGAAGGAGAACTTTGACAGAATCTGTGGTCTCTCCGGTGAGGAGAGCTTCCTCATTACTCTGTGAAAAAACTGGTGTGGGCTTCTCTCCTACTGTTAGGAGAGCTTCATCCTGGACACAAGTTTGGGATGTTGAATAACCAGCATGGCGGTGAGACTCCCTAAATCCCCTTTGTATTTTATTTTTTTAAACAACCCTACGATGTTTTTAGAGAATACTAAGTTTGCATTGTTAATTTCACAAAGGAAACCCAAGGTTAGGAAGCATATTCATGGCCAAAGTCTTTGCGAATCCGAGTGACTTCTTGGTATAAACTTTAGCTATAAATCCTAGTGGGTAGAAATGCTAAGTTCCCATGACTTTGGCACTTCCAACCTTCCTTGGAGGGGTTGGTATAGTTGGATTTTGAAGAATGAGAAAAGTTTTGTATCTAGCCCATTCTACAAGATAGTGGAGGGGTTGTTGGATAGAAAAAGTGTTGTTGCTAGTCCGTTCTATGAACGGTGAAGGACTTCTCCTATGAGAAATCAGAGGATGTTGTTATTCATATTCCTCGCCAAAGCCAAAGGCAGCTATGCCGCATATTCATAAGCTTAAACCCTAACTGCCTATGTGAGAGCGTTCGTTGATTTTGCCTCACTATCGACGGTGATCAATTGCATCTTGCATATCACATTGTATGTTTTTATGATCGTGGGTTTGGTCGTCCATACGAGGCGGGTATGACCGACCACCCGACATTGACTAGCTCAATTGATTGTCTGTCACTAGATGAATTAATTGGCTAAATAATATTGGTTGTCCTAGTCCTACGCCTCTTAATTGGTCAGTTATGTGTATGTCATCTATGTGTTGTCACAGTGGGTTTGGTTGCCCACGCTAGACAAATTTGCCTACTAATATTAATTGACATGAAAATATATCTATTGATTGGCCAATTTACATGTGATTTATGTGATGTATCTCACATGCAACACTTTGCTTCGACTGGCCACACTAGCCTGGTTGATATTTTATTTTGGTCCAACCAGTCGCCCAAGCCCTGTCGACCGAACAATTTGGTCTGACCAACCGACTTGGCTTAGTCGATTGATCACTTTGGTCTGACCGCCTGCCCTGGCCTTGTCGGCAAATCACTCTGGTATGATTGACAACCTCTTTCCAGTCGATCAATCAGCTTGGTCAAGTCAACCACCTTAGCCCGACTAGCCTATTGGCTACGTTGCCCTAGATTGACCACCCTAATCAACCCAACGGGTTGAATAACCAACTTTACTCAGTGTGTGTTTTGAATGTGTGTTAGTTTTGCATGCATGTAATTTTGCAAAGTCATTATCACATGTCTGAGTTGCATTTTTAGTGTTCATTCATACACTCACCCCCACTCATATGATTCTCTCTAGTGAGAATTATCATTCCCCTGGGTCAATGCCCCTTGCGGTACACTTGTTCCACGACATGGACACTTCTAAGTCGCTGCCTCCATAGCAAACCCATCCTTTAGGCCATTGCTTCCATGACATGCCCGCCATTTTGAGTCTCTGCCTCTATGACACACCCATTCTTTAAGTCGCTGCCTCCACCACACATATGATAAGAGAGAAAAATGTGATATTTAGGTAGCAACTTTCCCCATGTTTTTACATCTTTTTAACTAATATTATGCTTGAAAAAGGTATTTTTGTCTTAAGTGTGCAGGGATAGGGTGAATGGAGAATTTGGAGCAAAACATAACAAAAACGAGCACAATATAAGGAACTTAAATCAGTGCACTTATAGTGTGCCCGCTTTAACTTTGTAAAGCACCCATTTACTGCTTTTCTCCTACAAAAACTCTAGTTATCTTTTTAAATTGTTAATGTTCTATCAAAATATTAAAAATACCAAAAATATTTAAATTCTTATAACTGCAAAAATCATCTTTAGTTCAGATAATTATCTTTTTATTAAAAATAGAAAGTTTGTTGTTCAATAGTGCATATTGCATATTCTCTCTGTGGGTTCGATATTCAGGTCTTAATAAAAAAACCTTATATTACTTGATAACGATACATATACTTGCGTAGTATCCCAATATATATAAATTAAAAGTTAATATTCTTATTCTTCTTCAGGATCAAGTTTTTGGTTTTGTTACAAAGTAAGAAAATATAAGTGAAATATAATCTGAATTATTGTTGTACTGTGCATATTAGCAGTATCCGGGGATCAAGTTTTTGGAGCCGTTGCGGGGGAAAAATTGATTTTAAAAGAAAATTTCTATTTTTAGAAAGTCTTATTTAAACTTTAAGTTATTATATCTTATCTTATTTTGTTTTGTTTATTTTATTTTATTTTATTATATATTAGTGTATGCGTAATTCAAATTCAGGTTCTGAAGGACTAGTGCCCTACAATTTTGAATTAGAAAGAACTATTAGAAAATCAGAAAAACCAAAAGAACTATAAATTTTGAAAAATCCAAAAGAATTATAGAAATGACAGACCAAAATAATCAAAATGTTAAAATTCATTAAGAGTTTAGACCTTTAAGAGATTATGCCAACCCTACTGTAGATGAACTTCATTGTAGTATTTAAAAACCTACTGTAGTGGCTAATTCATTTGAGCTTAAACTTGTTATTATCCAAATGGTATCAAATAATCAGTTTGGGGGATCACCAACTGAAGATCTAAATTTACTCTTGCCAATTTTCTAGAATTATGCGCTACATTTAAATACGATGGTGTATCAGATGATGTCATAAGACATAGGTTATTTCCTTTCTCATTGAGGGATAAAACTAATATGTGGTTGAATTCGTTAGCACCTGGATCTATCAGAACTTGGGGTGATTTAGTAC
Source organism: Phalaenopsis hybrid cultivar (assembly GCA_002079205.1). Lineage (NCBI taxonomy): Eukaryota > Viridiplantae > Streptophyta > Magnoliopsida > Asparagales > Orchidaceae > Phalaenopsis > Phalaenopsis hybrid cultivar. Next base: position 503,984 of record JXCR01147580.1, read on the forward strand.
AAAAATTTCTTGCTAAATATTTTCTACCATAAAAAACTACAAAGCTTAGAAATGATATTACATCTTTTAATTAGTTTGAAGGGGAATCTATTTATGAAGTATAGGAAAGATTTAAAGAACTCTTAAAAAAGTGTTCACACCATGCTATACCAGATTGATTAATAATTCAAACTTTTTATAATAGATTAGTTGGATCTCTTAGATCAATTATCGATGCCGCTGGTTCATTGATGTCAAAACCATTTCATGACGCTTATGCTTTAATTAAAGATATGACTACCAAAATTTCATGACGCTTATGCTTTAATTGAAGAAATGGCTACCAATAATTTTCAATGGTCTTCTGAGAGGGTAAATCTAATATTCATGAATTTGATGCATTGACCATGTTAGCAAATCAAGTTGCTGCAATTTCAAAGAAGTTAGACCAAATTGGAATGAATTTTTCTCAACCAATTTTCGTGATTGAAGATAATTCATTAGACCAAATGGTAGATTCTCAAACATCATTTAAAACTTTGAATGCCATAAATAATAAGCAGAATAAACCATATTAAAATTATTATAACCCAGGTTGGAAGAACCATCAAAACTTTAACTGGAATAACAATTCGGGTGGTAATAATCAGCAATGGGGGAACAACCAAGGAAACCCATTGGGAAACTGGAACAATCAAGGGAATAATAATTATAGATCTACTTATTCTCTAGGTTTCAACAGTAATACACAGTTTAAGGAGAAGAAGTTGTCTATAGAAGAAGTGGTGTTACAAACGAGAAATAAATTACAAAGCCAAGGAGCTACAATTAGAAATATTGAGAATCAACTTAGGCAAATAACAAATTTATTAAGTAATAGATCCCAAGGAACACTTCCTAGTAATACTGAATCAAATCTAAAAGACTAGAATAAAGAACCAGAAAAAGCTATTCAACTTAGAAGCGGAAGAGAATTGGATGGTCAAGTTCAAAAAGAAATTGAAGTAGAGTAAGAAGAAATTGAAGAATCAAAGGAGGGCACTCCAAAAGATTCCGAGAGACCTATTTTTCTACTAAAAATTGATTTGGAAAAACCACCACCTCCATTTCCTCAGAGATTTCGTCAGCAGAAGTTGGATAAACAATTTTTAAAATTTCTAAAAATATTTAAGAAGCTTACAATTAATATTCTATTTGCTGAAGCCTTAGAACAAATGCACAACTATGTAAAGTTTAGGAAGGATATCCTCAACAGGAAAATGAATTTTGAAGATAATGAGATTGTTGCACTTAGTGAGGAGTGCAGTGAGAAAATTCAAAAGAAGCTTCCTGAAAAGCTTAAAGATCCTAGTAGCTTTACAATTCCATGTGTAATAGGAGACATATTTTATGGGAAAGCTTTATGTGATTTAGGTGCAAGCATTAACCTTATGTCATTATCAATATTCAAAAGATTGGGATTAAGATAAATAACCTCTACTACTGTAACTCTGTAGTTAGCAGATCGTTCGATAACATACCATAAAGGAGTTATAGAAGATGTCCTAGTGAAAGTGGATCAATTTATCTTTCCTGTTGATTTCATTGTGCTAAGCATATGGAGGAAGATAAAGAGATACTTATCATTTTAGGGAGACCTTTCCTAGCCACAGAAGGACAAAGATAAAGAGATACCTATCATTTTGGGGAGACATTTCCTAGCCACAAGAAGAGCAATGATTATACCTATCATTTTGGGGAGACCTTTCCTGGCCAAAAAAAGAGCAATGATAGATGTGAAGAAAGGGGAATTGACAATGCGCATCAATGATCAGACTGTTACTTTTAACATTCCAAAATCAATGAAATACCCTGCAAAAGGTAAAGATAATGAATACTATAGGATGGATGTTATAGGGTATCTAAGTGAATGCCATTTTAGAACTACTTATGAAGAAAAATCTGAAGAAAAATATTTAGAACACGAGAAAGAAGAGGAATTAAATCAATGTTAAGATGTTTTTAAGGAAAATTCAAACTATGTTCGAGAAAGTTTTGATGTGTTGGACACGATAGACAATGATAAATCATTTTGTCCATCTATTGAAAAACCTTCAGACTAGAGTTGAAGTTACTTCCTAATCATTTAAAATATGCCTTTTTAGGAGATTCCTCTACTTTCAGTTATAATTTCCTCAAAATTAACGATGGAAGAAGAAGAAAGGTTGATGAAAATTCTGAAAAGTTATAAGAAAGCCTTTGGATGGACAATTTCTGATATTAGAGGAATCAGTCATTCAATTTGTATGCATAAAATTCATATGAAAGAGAACTGCAATCCCAAGGCCGATCCACAAAGGATATTGAATCCTGTTATGAAAGAAGCTGTAAAGAAAAAAAAAGTTTTAAAGTGGTTAGATGCTGGAATTATCTACCCTATTTCAGATAGTGCATGAGTTAGTCCAATCAGTTTGTTCCTAAGAAAGGAGTAATTGTAACTGTGAATGAGCATAATGAGTTAATACCTACTAGACAAATTACAGGGTAAGGAGGAGTAACCGTAACTGTAAATGAACATAATGAGTTAATACCTACTAGACAAGTTACAAGGTGGCGAATATGCATTGATTATAGAAAATTAAATCTTCACTAAGAAAGGTCATTTTCCATTTCCCTTTTTAGATCAAATGCTGGATAGACTAATTGTGCATAAATACTTTTATTTTCTGGATGGATATAATGGTTATCACTAAATTCAAATATCTATTGAGGATCAAGAGAAAACAACATTTACCAGTCCTTATGGTACTTTTGCTTTTAAAAGAATGCCCTTTGGTTTATGTAATGCCCCTGCTACATTTCAAAGATGTATGATGACAATTTTTTGTGATTTAATTGAAAAATGGATTAAAGTCTTCATGGATGACTTTTCAGTGTTTGGAACTTCAGTTGACTCATGTTTAGTACATTTATCCAAACTTCTTAAGCGCTGTGAAGAAACAAATTTAGTCCTTAATTGGGAAAAATGTCAATTTATGGTAGTAGTAGGAATTATATTAGGTCATCAAATATCAAAAAATGGTATGGAAGTAGATCCTGCTAAAATTCAAGGGATCGCTAATCAGGTCATCAAATATCAGAAAATGGTATGGAAGTAGATCTTGCTAAAATTCAAGTGATTGCTAATAGACATCAAAAATCAAAAAATGGTATGAAAGTAGATCCTGCTTAATTTCAAGTGACTGCTAATTTACCTTATCCAACAAATGTAAGGGAAATTAAGAGTTTTTTAGGACATGCTGGATTCTACAAACGATATATTAAAGACTTTCAAAAATTGCTAAGCCTTTATGCCATTTACTGGAGAAAGATGTAATTTTTAATTTTGATGAGGAATGCCTAAAACCTTTTAAGTTGTTAAAAGAAAAACTAATCACTGCACCAATTATAGTTTCACCAAATTGGGGAAAAACTTTTGAATTAATGTGTGATGCTAGTGATTATGCTATTAGAGCTGTTTTAGGACAAAGATATGATAAAATTTTTAAAGTTATTTACTATGCTAGTAAAACTCTTAATGAAACTCAATTTAATTATACAATAACTGAAAAATAGTTATTAACAATAGTATATGCTTTTGATAAATTTAGATCATATTTATTTGAAACTCATTGTATAGTGCATACAGATCATTCTGCTATTAAGTATTTAATAAAAAAGAATGATGTTAAACCTAGACTTATAAGATGGATTCTTCTTTTGCAAGAATTTGATTTTGTAATAGTAGATTGGAAGAGGAGATTGAAAATCAAATTGTTGATAATTTGTCTAGGCTTGAATTAGAAAAACCACTCTATTTTGAAAATGAAATTAATGAACATTTTCTGGATGAAACATTTTTCACTATTAATGAGTCGCGTGTTCCATGGTATGCCGACATTGTGAACTTTATTATTAGTGATATTATACCCTATGGAATTACATACCAACAGAAGAGGAAATTTAGTTCTGAAGCTAAGACTTATTTTTGGGATGACCCATTTTTATATAAACAAGAAAATGATATGATTATTTGAAGATGTGTACCATTAGAATAAACTTATGAGATTATCCAAAAATGTCATAATTCTGATTTTGAGAGACATTTTGGTGTTGATAAAACAACATACAAAATTTTACAATCTGGATTTTATTGACCTACAATTTTTAGAGATGTTAATGCTTATATCAAAACTTGTGATAGATGTCAAAGAGTAGACAATATCCTTCTAGAAGAAATGAGATGCCCCTCAATTATATGCTAGAAGTTGAAATATTTGAGGTTTGGGATAGAAAAAATGAGATGCCCCTTAATTATTTGCTAAAAGTTGAAATATTTGATGTTTGGGGATTAGATTTCATGGTATCATTTATACCATCTTTCGGAAATTTATATATTCTTTTAGTAGTGGACTATGTATCCAAATGGATAGAAGTTATTGCTTTACCTCAATGTGATGCTCAAAGTGTTGCAAAATTTTTTAAAATGAATATATTTTATAGATTTGGGATGCTGAGAGTTATCATTACTGATGGAGGAAGTCATTCCAGAAATGCCAAAATGGAGAAATTATTAAAGAAATATCACATAAATCATAAGATTACTACTGCTTATCATCCTTGGACAAGTGGTTTGGTTAAATTATCCAATTGAGAAGTTAAAAGAATTATGAAAAAATATGTGAATCCAACAAAAATGGATTGGTCAGTCAAACTTGACTATTGTTTGTGGGCTTATAGGACTGCATAGAGAACTCCTATAGGAATGTCCCCATATAAACTAATATTTGGAAAAGCTTGTCACTTACCAGTTGAACTTGAGCATAAGGCATATTGGGTGATAAAGAATTCAATTATAATTTGAAAGATCTGGTGAGAAAAGATTGTTACAATTAAATGAGCTTGAAGAGATAAAGAATGAATCTTATGAAAGTGCTAAGATTTACAAAGAAAAGATAAAAATGTGGCATGATTAAAGGATTCTTACTAAAAATTTTCAGCCAGGGCAACAAGTTTTGCTATATAATGCAGAAAAGATGAAGATGTGGCATGATCAAGGGATTCTTACTAAAAAGTTTTAGCCAAGACAACAAGTTTTGCTATATAATTTATGGTTAAGATTATTTCCAAGCAAACTTAAGTCCAGGTGGATGGGCCCATTTATTGTGATTAAAGTTTATCCTTATGAAGCTGTGAATATTAAAGATCCCAAGTCTGAGAAAATCTTTAAAGTTAATGGGCATAGACTGAAACCTTATTTTATAGGGGATCAACATAAGCTTAATGATGGAATGATGTTGGGTCAACCAGAGTAAGCACTGGTTACATCGGGCTGACGACGTAAAATCAAGCACTTTGTGGGAGGAAACCCATAGTTATCAGTGTGTTTTTATTTTGATTGTTGTTTTATGTGTGATTAAGAAAATCTGGGTTAGTATTTTTGAGACTATTATGTGTTAGTATTGATTTTAAGACTTTATTTAGTGATCTAGACATGTTAAAATGAGAATTTGGACGTTAAGTTGACTAGTGCAAAAATGTGCACTGGCACTTAAGCACCAAATCCCACGCTTAAGCGCGGTAGTTTAAAAACATGTGCAAAATTAATATTCTAAAAGGGAAAAATGCCTAGAAGTTTGTAAAAACGTGCCAATGTAGTTTTTAAAAGTGTCTATGAGTTATTGGAAGGATTTAGGCCTATAAATAGAAGAGTTTAGTGAAGGAATTTCACCCCAGATCATTTCTAGCCCTAAAGTCTAAGAGAGAGATAGATTTTAAGATGATGTCTTCATGGGAGATGGATTTGAAGAAAAAGGAGGAGACCATGAGGAAGAAGTTCATTAGTCAAAGTGCACAAGCGACATATAACAGTTTCTTAGCCTTTAGTATTGAAGGGATATCAGAGAAGATCAACAAAATTGAAAATACCATGTTTGCACTGGAGACTAAGGTATTGGAGATTCATGCACATCTTGAGCATATTGGATGGCAATTGAAAATGCAATTTAACCACACCAGTTATATAGAGGAAGCAGATAAGGAGGAGTTTCTTAAGCAAAATTGGATTGAAGAAGATTGCATCAGAGCACATCACCACTGTCCGTTTTATCAACATTATATTCCAGTTGCCCCATGATAGACTAATGAAAGACCTAAATTTTTTCCTTTTAATGAAGAATGGAATTAAATTCTATGTTTGAAGTTATGTTTTTGTGTGTTAAAAGTTGTTGTCTTTAAGTGTTTTAGTGTTTAAGAATTGCTTTTAGTGTTTGTGTTACTTAGGTGTTTAATTGAGAAAGATTGTTAAGTGTTTGTATTTAGAAAAATTTTCTCATCCAAGACTATTTGGAATGAGAACTAAGTGTTGAAATGTATTTGTACTTGTTTGTGAATTAATATAAACTTGTTTGTGTGAAATTTTGTGTTGTTTTAGCCTTGAATTGAAATAGCTATTAAGGAGAATTTTGAGATAAATGAGAGTTATAGGAAGTTGAAAATAGTCATTTAAGTGTTATGAGACAATTTAGGGGTGGTTTACTTAGGAAAATAATGCATTTTACTTTAATTTGGAATTTTTGAAAATTGTGCACTGGCGCCTAAGTGCCACATCTTGTGCTTAAGCGCAGCAAACCCGAGAGGCAAGCGCCTAAGTGTCACTTACCTGTGTTTAAGCGTCGGTTCGCGAAAATCGATCTGTGAATGGTTAAAAGTGAATTTTTGTGCCAGAAATTGCCATTTTTAACGATATCGTCACCTTCTTCCTCTCGAGTTTGCAATTTTTGAGGGCTAGAGCACATCTAAAGTGAATATTTCTTGGTGGAATCAAGTGAAATTTGCTAGATCCAAGTTCTTTGAGGTAAGAGCTTTGCTTCTATGTAAAAATTTTGGATTTTCACCATATATTTTGAGCACATTTGGAGAAATTCAAAAATTCACTATTCATGGTAAAAAATGAGGAAAAATCTATGAAAATTGCATGGGAAGTTTAGTTTGTGCTTTTGGAAGTTTAGTTTAGTGATTTAAACTTGATTTTTAAAGTTATTATTGGAAGTTTATAACTAGTAGTGCTCTCATGAAGTTCCTATCATTTGAATATTCTAAGTAACTTGATATTACAATATATAGTCATTCTTGAAATGANATTTTGGATTTTCACCATATATTTTGAGCACATTTGGAGAAATTCAAAAATTCACTATTCATGGTAAANCTGGGTTAGTATTTTTGAGACTATTATGTGTTAGTATTGATTTTAAGACTTTATTTAGTGATC
>JXCR01147581.1:1618-29560 GCA_002079205.1 Phalaenopsis hybrid cultivar
TTGATTTCTATCGAGAGTATTCTTAGGTAACTTCAATTATCTAAGATGTAATTAACTATAGGGGCTTGCCCTTATAGGAAGCTTTTCCCGAACCCAGCATAATATAAACCCTATTTAATTCCTTATATTAAATAGGGGAATTTGTCGGCCAATATATTGGTTTTCGCAGACCAAACGGATGTCATAACTTTCTTTAGTTTATTTGATCGAGCCTCACCCTCAATTCTTGTGTTCATCCTTTGGGATAGATACAGGATTTGAGATAAAGTGCTCTTTCATCTAAACTATGAAAATTATGGGGTCAGTTTGACTTCATCTTTTTCAAAATTAAAATTTTTTTAATGTCCTTCCGAAGCGGGCAACGGGATTTCAATTCCGATTACCGAAAGCTTCTTACGGGCAAACCCCACACCAAAAATAGTGCCGACAGCGCCATAGCGCCAGGTATCAAGTGGTCTGGGCGTTATAGCGCCCCAGACTGGCGTTATAGCGCTAGTAACCAACTTTCTAGAATATTCATTGAATTTGACCAAATTTTGAAGGCGTGCTTGAAGTGACCCTTGGTCATTTATCGTTATCTTTTAATAAGGCCAAATTTTGGATGAAAAAAGAGTCATTTTGGGGTGTGTTGGAGAAGACTTTTTGAATGTTTTAGTTTGTGTGTGTGTGTGTGAGTGAGAGTCTTTGTTTTATGTAAGAGTTTGGAGATTGCACCAATGAAACTTCAGGATTTTCTTGGGGAGAAGACATAAAGATAATTATCTTATATTTATGTTTAAGTTTTTTTGTAAGACTTGACTTTCAATACAAATCATGTATTTTTGTTTTATCTCCATGAATTTTGAGTAGTTCCCTTTCTTTCTCCTTGCATTTAGGAATTAATCGTATGGGATGAGAATGATTTAAATATTTATTTTTATTTTAACACATTGTGATGGTTTTTTCACCAGTTCATCATTAACTTTGCAAACTTGTCATTTGTATTGTTAAAATCTGTTAAGAAACAAAATAACCTAGAAGGGCTATAATTTCACCAACCAGTATGTACCACATTTCAACTTGGCAGAGTCATTGAGATCACTTGAGGAGGAGTGCAAATATATATGGAGATAAATTTTGATAGGCATATAATTGATGTTTCTAGGGTGACGGACTAGATTCTTTTATCTGGGTGGAACTTAGAGGCCAGAATCTACTCAACACTAATACACAACCAGTACTGAGATTCAAAAGTAAGAAAAGTGATACATCCGTGAGAAGAGAAAGCAGGAAAAAATTGAGGAAAAGGTCAAAATAATTGATAACCAAGATGATAGAGTCAACGGAATAAAATCAATGATCAAGACAGCTGAAGGCGAGCTCATTGCTTCTCTAAGGGAGTCTTGAGAAGATCAGCCTTGACCTTGTTTACCTATTCACCCAAGGGTTTTGGGAGCTCCTTAGCTAGCATTCTTTCCTAATCTAATTGCCCGCTCTATCAAATCAATTTTGTAAAATATAAAATCCTCAGTAAGGGATTTTGATAGCTTTCACCCCTAAGATCTCAAAATGTAAACTATAAGAAAAACAAGTGAATAAAACTAAGAAAAAAACATAAACTTTAAAATTAAATTTAATCCTTGTTGATCTCATTTTTATGAGGTCGCCCTTTCTATCTTTAGAACCTAGGATTTAGCCTTAGGATTTCATAGTGGCTTCGCTTGGAGGATTAGTGATGGGAGCAATGCCAATTAGAAATTAAACCATTTCGTGACTCCTTGTGGTTTCATGTATTTGACCTTAAATCCCTAAACTTTTTTCTGTTGATTGGGAAAAAAATTATTGAATCTCGAGTTGAGATCCTTTATGTTTTGATATGCCCTAAGCAACCCTTTCAAGCTTAGAAACTTGACTATGCTTTAAGTGCCTTTCAATTTTAGAGGAACCGATCAATCAAACTTAATATTTGCTCTTAATTCATGCCTTTGCTCCGAGATGAACTCAAATATGTTTGAAGTTCGTCTTAAACCATGATTGAGTTTAAATTGAAAATAAAATGAGAAATAAAAAGATTGAAATTAAAAAAAATTGAATCAAAAGTGGATTTAAGCAAATAAATCAAAAACCAAGAAATTTTAAATTCAAACTGAAANTCTTAATTCATGCCTTTGCTCCGAAATGAACTCAAATATGTATGAAGTTCATCTTAAACCATGATCAAGTTTAAATTGAAAATAAAATGAGAAATAAAAAGATTTAAATAAAAAAAAATTGAATCAAAATTGGATTTAAGCAAATAAATCAAAAACCAAGAAATTTTAAATTCAAACTGAAATCAAAAAAGAAAAAGCAGATCTAAAAAAAATAAATCAAATCATATAATTCTAATTGAATTTCAAAATAAATTTAAATAAAATTAAAGCTTTAACAAATTTGTAATGAAATAAGAATAATAAAAGTTATNTAATAAAGAAAAAGCACATCTAAAAAAAAATCAAATCATATAATTCTAATTAAATTTCAAAATAAATTTAAATAAAATTAAAGCTTTAACAAATTTGTAATGAAATAAGAATAATAAAAGTTATATTAATTAGAAAGTTTTAAACTTTGAAACAATCTAAAGCCATTCTGAATAAAAAAATTAACAACTTTAATTAAAGTAGATAAAAATTTAAATAAAAATTAAAATCATATACAAAATAAACATAAAACATAATTTGTTCAAATTGAAAAATAACTTAAAATTGAACAAGAAATATACCAAATCAATCCACATAATTTAAAATAGAATGAAATAAAAAATAAATAATATTAAAATAATTGTATTCTTATGAAAAAATAGAACAATAAACTTATGTNGAAGAAAATAAAATTTAAATAAAAATTAAAATCATATACAAAATAAACATAAAACATAATTAGTTCAAATTGAAAAATAATTTAAAATTGAATAAGAAATATACCAAATCAATCCACATAATTTATAACAGAATGAAATAAAAAATAAATAATATTAAAATAATTGTATTCTTATGAAAAAATAGAACAATAAACTTATGTTAATACAAAATTTTGAAATAAATTGATTTATACATATATAATTAATTAATTATAAAATTCTTTCTTTGTCTATAAATAGGGCTTCTTTTTCTTTCCCCCAAAATTTTCATTCGACCGCCTCCTCTTACACAACCCTTCCCCTGAATTTTATCCCCTCGGCTCCTTTCTCTTATGAAACTCAAGAAAATATGCATCAGGACTCCGCACTTAGAGTTACATGCGAAGTCCAATGAAATCATACCACGTGACGATAACAGGAAAACAAATAAAATATGTCTGATAACATAAGAGAATATTTCTCCCATATTATTCAGCTGTTATTTGTGTTATCATGTGTTATTGTGTGTTATTCAAGTGTTATTGATGTATTATTGTGTTATTATAATATCGAGAATATTCTCAGAATATAATAACAACTAAATAACATATAATAACACCTAAATAATATGAAATAACACGGAAAAACTCCGGTATTACTGAATTGATTTTTTTTTTCTCAAGTTTAACGTGGCATGATTTTTTTAGAACGCTAATCCTGATGGAATAATTTTCAAACTCTCGGTCGGCTAACTTTCCCTCTCCCAGGAGGCCAGGACCCTCACCTCTCCTCTCTTCTCCTCTCCTTACCTCGGCAAGAACCTGTGCTCTTTTCCCCATTTGAACCGCAAGAAGGTTTACCTTTTTCCTTTGATCGGACTATAAGAAAGATCGCCGATCAAACCATCCTTGATTGCCTTGAGCTTGAGAGGAGATCTCTCACCTTTTCTTTTGGATATTCATACTGTAAGCATGATCTTCTTCCTCTCTATTGATCTAATGGCAAGGTTTTCCTATTCTTTTTTAATCGTTGTGAGTTATTGATGGACTTCTTGATCATTTGGCTGATGAATTCTGATATTCGCCTATTCTTTCCTTCGTCCTTAGCTTTACCATTAGATTTGGATGAATTTCTTGATCATAGGGTTTCACCTTTTTTTGAGCAGGTAATCTAAGCTTGACATTTCACCATGGATTACTTNTACCCACGCACTATCTGAAATAGGATATATAATTCCAGTGTCTAACCATTTCAAAACACAATGAATAGGACTTACCCACGCACTATCTGAAATAAGATATATAATTCCAGTGTCTAACCATTTCAAAATTATTTTTTTACTACTTCTTTCATTATAGGGTTTAACCTCCTTTGTGGATCAAATCTTGGTTTAGACTGTAACTACTTCTTTCATCATTGGATTTAATCTCCTTTGTGGATCAACTCTTGGTTTATATTGTCCACTTCTTTCATTATAGGGTTTAATCTCCTTTGTGGATCAACTCTTGGTTTATATTGTTCATCAATTCTTTCATCATTGGGTTTAATCTCCTTTGTGGATCAACTCTTGGTTTATATTGTTCATCTAGCATAATTCTATGCGAGTTTAATCTCCTTTATGGATCAACTCTTGGTTTATATTGTTCATCTAATATAATTCTGTGCATACATATCGAATGACTGATTCCTTTAATATCAGCTAAGGTCCAACCAAAAACTTTCTTATATCTTTTTAATGACTGATTCCCTTAATGTCAGCTAAGGTCCAACCAAAAGCTTTCTTATATCTTTTCAATGTATCTAATGATTCCCATAATATCATCTAAGGTCCAACCAAAAGCTTTCTTCTATCTTTTTAATGTATCTAACAGTCTTTGCTCTTGTTGATCATTTAATTCTGAAGATATAATAACAGGTAATGTAGATGAGTCTCCTAAAAATACATACCCAAGTGGCTAGGCGGTATTTTTAACTCAAGTTCAGGTGGTTTTATAATCAATGGAAATAAATTTTTATCGACAATTTCGGTAATATCCAACATCTCAAATCTTTCCTGAACATAATCTAATTCTTCATTTTCTTATTCGTCCAAAATAACTTCCTCACTCTTTTCAAATTGTTCCTTTTCTACAAAATGTTCTTCTCCTTCAAAATTCTTTTTGTCTCCAAAACGTTATTTCAAATGTTCGTTCAGTAGATGTTCAATAATTTCCATGCGAAAACATTCATTATCTCTTTGAACAGCAGGGTATTTCATAGTTTTCACAATGTTAAAAGTCACTTCTTGATCATTAAATCTCATAGTTAATTCTCTTTTTTGAACATCTATCATAGCTTTTCCAATAGCTAAAAATGGTCTCCCTAAAATGATAGGTTTATCTTCCTCCATATCTAAAACAAAGTAATTCACAGGAAAGATAAATTTATCCACTTTTACTAACACATCTTCTATAACTCCCTTTGGATATGTAACTGAACGATCCGCTAACTGTAGAGTTACAGAAGTAGGTGAGACTTCTCCAAATCCTAATCTTTTGAAAACTGATAGAGGCATAAGATTAATGCTGGCTCCTAAATCACATAAAGCTCTTCCATAAAATTTTTCACACACGGTATAGTGAAACTGCCATGATCTTTTAATTTTTCAGGAAGCTCTTTTTGAATAATTGCACTACACTCTTCGCTAAGTGCAACAGTTTCGTTATTCGTCAACTTCCTTTTATTGTTCAGAATGTCTTTCATAAATTTCACTGTTAACTTCTTAAGAGTTTATAAAAATTTGGAAAATTGTTTATTCTGTTTGTGTAGCTTCAATTTTTGAGGAAACGGTGGTGGAGGTTTCTTCACAGCAATTTTCATTGGTGTAAATGGATACTCTAAATCTAGGTATTCATGATCCTTTTTTTTTCGGTATCCACTTTCTCTTTTTCAGTTTCTGTTTCTTTTTGCACTCTTATTTCCAATTTTTTCCACTTTGTAATTGTATCACTTTGATTTGTTCTTTTCGTTTATCTTTAGGATTTGGTTCCACAGTACTAGGAAAAGCTCCTAATGTTCGGATACTAAGCGCCGTAGCGATATGTCCCAATTGGTTTTCAATATTCTTAATAGCAGTTCCTTGATTTTGTAATTAATTTCCTTGAATTTGGTTTTTCAATATTCTTAATAGCAGTTCCTTGATGTTGTAATTGATTTCCTTGAATCTGTAATTGCTTGATTCTATAACTGTTGACCCATGTTTAATATCAGTTCTTCCATAGACAACTTCTTCTCCTTAATTTGAGTGTTCTTAATAGCAGTTCCTTGATTTTGTAATTGATTTCCTTGAATTTGTAATTGATTTCCTTGCTGACCCATGTTTAATATCAGCTCTTCCATAGACAACTTCTTTTCCTTAATTTGAGTGTTATTACAATTGTGGACCCATGTTTAATATCAGCTCTTCCATAGACAACTTCTTCTCCTTAATTTGAGTGTTACTGTCTGGAGGATAAGAAGGTCTATAGTTAACATTTCCTTGGTTGGATGATTTTCCTAATGGGTTCACTATGGAGGATAAGAAGGTTTATAGTTAACTGTTTCTTGGTTGGATGAATTTCCTAATGGGTTCACTGGGTTGTTTGCCCATTGTTGATTTGAAGAAGAATTATAATTCCAATTAAAACTTGGATGCTTCTTCCAACTTGGGTTATAATAGTTTGAACAAGGGTTGTTGGGTATATTAATAGCATTTATAGTCTCATATGAAGGTTGAACATCCACAAATTGCCTAGATGAATTTTCTTCCATCATAGGAGGGAGAATAATTCATCCCATAATGATCTAATTTCTTTGATATCGCAGCAATCTGTGAAGCTAACAGAGAATAATTCATCCCATAATGATCTAATTTCTTTGATATACAGTAATTTGTGAAGCTAACATAGATATTGCATCAGAATCATGGATACTAGCTACTCTTTTAGTAGCAATCTGTGAAGCTAACGTAGATATTGCATCAGAATCATGGATACTAGCTACTCTTTTAGCCAATCTGTGAAGCTAACATAGATATTGCATCAGAATCATGGATACTAGATACTCTTTTAGGATTTACTATCATAGGAGGTGTTGAAGAATAATTCATCCCATAATGATTTAATTTCTTTGATATTGCAGCCACAGTAGGTGTTGGAGAATAATTCATTCCATAATGATCTAATTTCTTTGATATTGCAGCAATCTATGAAGCTAACATAGATATTGCATCAGAATCATGGATACTAGCTACTCTTTTAGGATTTATCCATTCAGAGGGCCATTGAAAATTATTGGTAGCCATCTCTTCTATTAATGAATAAGCCTCATCAAAAGGTTTTGACATTAACGAACCACCAGCCGCAGCATCTATAATCGATTTAAGAGATCTCACTAACCCATTATAAAATGTTTGAATTATCAACCAATCTCGTAACGAATGATGAGGGCATTTCCTAAGAAGATCTTTAAATCTCTCNTGAACGTAGGCATATGTTTATGTTAAGACCCTATAACATGTGACTAACACATTTATTTGACAAAAATAATTTTAATAACTCTTAAAACCCTAAAACAAAATTCATTAATTAAAGAAAGGAAAACTCTATTAAANAGTAGGCATATGTTTATGTTAAGACCCTATAACATGTGACTAACACATTTATTTAAAAAAAAATAATTTTAATAACTCTTAAAACCCTAAAACAAAATTCATTAATTAAAGAAAGGAAAACTCTATTAAATAAATCACAAGCATTTGAAAATTTAAAAAATTAATTCAAATCACTGAATAAGGTAGAGAATGATATAGTAAATAAACCTTCTTATTAAAAAACAATATCAATAAAAAATGAATTGAAACCTTTTTATTAAAAAATTAATAATAAAAAAATGAATTGATTTGACAAGTAAAACAACAAATTTATAAATATGTTCTTATGAACTAAAAATTTTTTTAAAAAAACTTTCTAGTAAAACCCAAATGTAAATGAAGTTCTCCAAATAAAATAAAATAAAATAATAAATTTCAAATTAACCTTGAAAAATCATAAACAAAATTCTTCTAACCTTTCTACAAAAAAACTCTAAACCAAATGAAATTTTCACCAAACAACCAAATAAACAAAGAAAAAATGAATTAGATATCAAGAAGAATAAAAATATATATATAATCTTTCATTAAGAAATTTGAATAAAATGTAAACCAAAAGTTCATCAAACATAACTTATAAAATTTTAAATGAACGTTTGAATGACCGGAGAATGATGGTGGTCATTTGGAATTCAATTCTGAACGACCCTTTGAAAACTCTGAGGGTTCTATAAATCACTTAAGCTTAACTAAAATATTTTGTTTTAAATCTTAAAAATGTTTAAATTTAATCACTCTAAAATCAATAATAAAATAAAGTTAAATATAAAGAAAATTAGCTAAGAAGTTGTAAACAAAAATTGTTAACAATATAAAATTTATAAGACGCAAAAACACAAAGTGAAACCCTAATGAACTAACATCACCAAACATAATTTTTTTTCACCTAAGTTAATGAAGATTTCTTTGATGACGCAACCCTTGGTGGTTGATAAAAATCTTTTGATCGGAGTAGGTTTAACTGCATCTTTGGGCTAAGTAGATCAGGGAATATGACATCCCATGATGACAGAAAGCTATGAGCATCTTGATCGGGTTGTCTTAAATAAAAATCTAATCAATTTCTTCAATTCTTGAATAATTACCAACTCTATACAACATGAGACAAACATTTATATACATCATATGAGTAAATAATTATTGATTTGCTCGTTAGAAATGTTTGGTTAGGGTGGATTGCTTCGCTAGACTGGATGTTTAGGACAAATAAATAATAATTTGTGTGATGTCTTTCTTTATACTTGGTTTCAATGTTGATGTCTTTCTTTCTTTGGTGACATCACTTTAGTAATAGGATCCTGAGGTTGTTCTTCTAGTAGACATAAATCTTCATCTTCCTAAGCTTTTTGACGAGCTTATATTGTGGGATATAAGTCATAATTTTCAAAATAAATTGCAGGATTGAAACAATGTATAGCTTCTCTTTTAAAGATGTAAAACCAAACTAGGTTAGTTTGAGATGTCATTGAGGTTTTCTTGAGATGTCATTGAGGTTTTCTTTGGTATATGCGACATTTACTTTTCATTCCTTTGGGTTCCAGAAATAGCTATTCCAAGTTGAAGCTTTTTCAGTTGATTTTCTTACTATCAATTGTGGAAAATAAACATTGAATTTTTTAAGACATAACCCCAATCTTAATCAAGAGTTTTGTTAAGTGACTTCGATCGCTTAAGTTGTAATTAACTATCGGGGCTTGCACTTTCAGAAAATTAGTAACTTAGACAATCTAAACGCCATCTAATCTTTGGACTAAACAAATATCCTAAATTTCTTAATTTAAATAATAGAATCCATTATTAAGTGATATTCTCATCTTTCGAGATGACATATTACTTGTAATGTTGTGTTTGTTTATTTAAACAATTAAATATTCAAGATCTATTCACTCTTATTATCAAAATTAAACTATTTTTCAAAATCAAAATCTTTTTAAAATCAAAACTTTCTATTCAAAAAATAATAATAAAAAAACAATAACATATTTTTCTAGCGACTTCGTAGGGGATTAATTTTTCTCTCCATCTTTGATTGATAATTTTGTCTTCATAAATCAGTGGCATGTCTATGTTTCTGATAGACCAAACTGCAATTCTTCTGTTGATATACTTTGTTCATTCTTACTTGAGCAAGTGTAATCAATTAATTTCCTTGGTCCTAAAACCATATGTTTAATCACCCTTAAACAAATGAGTTTTAGAATCTTCAATTCTCAATAATAAAACCCCAATAAAATAATAAGTTATTGATTGGATAAAAGAAAAAAAATAAAATGAATTTGTAACAATATCAATCCTCTCCAATTTTAGGATCACTTCATATCCGCTTCATTCCCTCTTTAGGTTGACTTGTTTTTGAAGAGTTTATCTAATTTCTACCCGTTTCGAAACTTTATTTCTTGATGTAAAATATAAAAATAAAATAAATGGAATGAAAGAAATTTCCAAAACAAAACAAAAATCAAAATTTAAAAGAAAATAAAACCAAAACAAAATTCTTATAGATAAGTTTCAAATGACATGCCCAGTTTAATAGACAAGCCGCAAGGTACTTTGTCTCTTCGTAAATCTCTACAATTAGTATGAAACATTAAAATGAATTTGGCAAACACTTCGGTATTGATAAATTTTAATGAACTATCTTCTTCTAAGTTGACTTCCTTGTTTGTTGATGGATTGAACCTATCTACATGTAAAAGTATCATGTTGCAGAGATTAGCAATCAAGTCTCCAGTAGGCTTTGGTTAAATCAAAATAATTTTTAGAAATCTACCCTTTACGATAATGAAAACAATCACCATAGAGGTTGTAGAATCATTAGCTTATTTCGATCCAATTTCAGTCAAAAAATTTCTATCGCTGAAGACGATTCTAAAAGAGGAAAAACTTGTTGTCGTCAAGCATAAAATGAATTCAATTGATGTCTCTCTCATTGCTTTCTACTGTGCTCTACCAAACAGGACAGTGTTCTCAAGAGACGAGGGCATTAAATGCAGAGAAAAAGGATACCAAAAAAGAAGCATTGAAAGAGACAAAAATTAAAAATCATTCAGGTACAACCCAACAAAAGGGTGAAGATTCCTCCATAACTTGCATCCGATGTCAATGCCGAGGATGAGGATGAGGGAGTGGAAATTTGTTCATTGAAAAAGAGGAAAAACTGTGGAGGACATTAACTCTTGAAAGGAGGCTTTCACTGACAAGGAAGTTATACTTTCCGATATCTCTTTCCTATTAAAGGATAGTAGGTTTCATCTTTTGATTGCTACCGTTGGTGAAAATGGACATCAGTAGGATCATTGATAGTTTGTCCCAACCTTGCTAGCACATTAAAAATAAGGAAAAGGAAAGGAACTTACTGTTGTTTAGACTTTAGTTAGTATTCGAAAAGCTTACTCGAAAAGAGATGTTCTTTTGCCCAGATTCAACAGATGATTTCACATCAAATGAAGAGATTTTTGGAAAAGGAGAAAATAGTTCATAGATGTTAATCAAGAAAGGAGTGATTCATGATAAAGATTCATGTGTTTTAATAAAATTATAACTCAAGTGGAGAATGAAATTAATGCCCTACTAGCTAAATCCTTCACATTAAAGAACTTTGACCTGGTCCTAAATAAATTTCAAAATAAAATGATGTGATTAAAATACAAGTAATTGACTAATGATATTTCAAGCCATTTAATATTTCTACCAGATAATTGAATCCTAATTTTTGAATGAGTTATAATATCTTAGAATTCATATTAAGAAATATTTAAAAATTTCTGATTAGGTGATTTTTTAGCATTGAAAATTTCTAAAAGAAATGTGCTTCACCAGGTATAGAAATTCTCAGTGAAAAAGTAGAAAAAAAAATTAAAAAATTCAAAAAATGAAAATAAATTATGTGAAAGGCTCGAAAAAAAGAAAGCATGAAAATGAATTATGTGAAAGGCTTGTTTAAAAAAATCCTCCTGAGAAGAATTTTGAGGTGAGAAAAAAATAAAAAATTAGTGTCTGAGTTCTCCCCTAATTAATAAAACTTGAAAAACTCTCTTAAGAAAATTATTCGAATATTATATTCTGGAAAAAAAATAGTGATCTTGGGTTCTTTGGTTGGCTATTAATTGGCTTAGAAATATGTTTACGAAATAAAAATAGTTTAATCACATGGTTAAGATGTTTTAAAAATGCTTATATCCAGAAAGAGCAGAATTAAAGAAAGGGCTATATTATTAGCAATTAATGAAAATTCGACTCGAAGTCATATTTTCCATGCATAGAAAATTCAACTCCAATTTCAATTAATGAAAGTCAAATTATTTTTCGAGACGAACAATTTGTACGAAATTGGTGCTAAGGAAAAAATAACTACGACAAATGAAGCTACAAAGTTGCAATCTCTTGAGCTGTGATGTGTTAAGAAATAACACATCCTTATGTGTAGTTAATTGAACATAATTCTGATAGTACCTTAAAGAATGTATTATTTCCACATATTCCCTTTGCTAATAAATTTTATCTCAAGAAGCACTATGTATCGTAATGTTTTAAAGAATAAATTTTAGAAATAAAATAGTGTTCTTATAAACACTGGTGCTGCGCTTCTCTGAAACTAGGTCATAATCCTAAAGAAAAACAATATAACTAAAAGAACACTCAGAAAAATCAAATTAAATAAAAAAAATGAGATAAAAAAACAAATGAAATGAAATAAAATAAATAAAGGGAATGAAATAAATGAAGAAAATAAAATAAAAAATAATTAGTTTAAAAAAATTTATTTATTTAAAAATCAGTTAGACAAGGTGTAATTCGCATGGGTGGCCTAAATTTGACACAAACAAAAAACTAATAAGAAAATAAGGAAAAGAAATCAAATCAAATCAAATGAAATCAAAATAATCAAAACCAAAATTCAAACTCGAATTTCAACCTGACAATGTTGAGCCTTCTCAATAATCGTTAACATCATCTCTTTTCTCGGTAGAAGTTTCCTTCCATAGAAATTGTGGGTCCTCTGTTTCATGTAGAAGAGGTTAGCTGACTCTATCTATATTTGAACTGTACTCCTCTTAGTCCCTTGTGTCTTGTAGAAGAGGTTTGGCTGGTTTTATTTTTTAGAACTGCATCTCTTTTATACATTTCTGCCCACCTCTGCCTGCACCATAGTTACCATAAATTTTCACAAATTCTCACAATCTTCATAAATTAAATTCAAATCTTCAAAACTGGTATAACACCATCTTAAATGGAGTAAGACATCTGTTTCTCAATCAGAAATAACGATAAATATATAATAATAACAACAAAAAAGAACCAAATCAAAATAAAATGAAATATTCTAAACGAATTTCAAATTTAAATCACTCTTCTACCGAAGTACCAGGTCAGCTTTCTCAGAATAGTATTGTTGTCTCTTTTGTCTCCCTTTGTTAAAAATTTCTTTTCGAAGAATTCTTAATCTTTTTTCCCATGTGGAAGTGGTTTGGTTGGTCCTATTGATATGAAACTTCATATTTTTTCAAACAGAGATTTCTTTGATCAACCCTTGAGTTAGATGTTAGCCCCCAGACATTCCTCAATCTGATTCCTTCGTTCACCTCTTAGGATTGATGCGAGTTTCTGAAATTATTTCATAATGTGATAGATATTTCTTCGGTAATCTCTTGAACTGGATGTGAGTTTACTGATATTACTCCTCAATTTGATTCCTTCATTCACCTTTAGGGATTAATGTGATTCTCTGACATTCTTTCCCAATGTGATAAATATTTATTTGATCAGCTTTTATGTTGGATGTGAGTCCCCTGACATTCCTTCTTAATTTGACTCTCTTTTTTTCCCCTATTAGGATTAATGTGAGTCTATGACATTCTTTCGTAATGTGACAATCATTTCTTCAATCAACTCTTGATTTGGATGTGAGTCTTCAATATTCCTTCTGAATTTGATTCATTCGTTCACTCTTGGGATTGATATGAGTCTCCGACATTCTTTCCCAATGTGATAGATATTTCTTTAATTAGTTCTTGAGATGGATATGAGTCTCTAACACTCATTCTCAATCTGATTTCTTCGTTCACCTCTTGGGATTTATGTGGTCTTTATATTCTTTCCTAATGTGACAGATATATTTTTTCTAAGGTTTGGTGTAATGTCTTCTAAGGCCACCACTCCTCGACTGGATTCAGCTTGGACGTAATGTCCTTTATGGCAGCCTGATATGGTCACCTTGTTTTGCCTTAAGTTGGAGGTGAATTTTTTCATGCTCCATAATGAATCTTAAGAAAATAGGTTTTCAATATTTTCCTGAGGTTTTGTGTAATGTCCTCTAGAGTTGCCACTCCTCAACTAGATCCACCTTCGACGTAATGTCTCATTTGGTGGCCTACTTTGGTGTAGGCTTCTTGTTTTGCCTTAAGTTGGAGGTGAATTTCTTCAAACTTTGTAATGAATCCTAAGAAAATAGGTTTTTGATATTATCAGAATGTTTAGGTTTGCCAGTCGATTAGATCTAGTTCGAACATAATGTTTCCTGTGATAGCCTGATCTAGTTTAGTCACCCTATTTTGCCTTTGGTTGGAGGTGAATTTCTTCATACTCCGTAATAAATACTACAAAAATTGGTTTTTGATATTTTTCTGAGGTTTGGCATAATGTTCTATAAGGATGCCACTTCTCGACTTGATCCAGTTCAGACATATTCCTCTATGCTAGCCTGCTTTGGTCTACTCACCCTGTTTTTGTCTTATAGGTTAGAGGTGAATTTCTTCATACTCCGTAATGTATTCTAAGAAATAGGTTTTTTTATTTTCTTGAGGTTTGGCGTAATATCCTCTAGGTTTCCCACTCCTTGATTAGATCCAACTTGGAGGTAATGTCCTTTGTCGTAGCCCACTCTGGTTTGGTCACCCTGTTTTGCCTTAAGTAGGAGGTGAATTTCTTCATACGTTGCAATGAATCCTAAGAAGACTGGTTTTTAATATTTTCTTGAGGTTTGATGTAATGTCCTCTAATGTTGCCACTTCTCGACTAGATTTATTTTGGACGTAAAGTCCCCTGTGATAACCCGCTCTAGTCTGGTCACCTTGTTTTACCTTACTTTGGAGGTGAATTTCTTCCTACTCTATAAAGAATCCTAAGAAAACAAGTTTTTGATATTTTTTTGAGGTTTGGTGTAATTTCCTTTAGAGTTGCCACTCCTTGACTAAATCTAGTTCCGATTTAATGTTGTTATGATAACCCACTCTGGTCTTGTAACATTAGGAAATCTGACTCCACTCTGATTCAAGTTCAATATTTGGGTTGTTCTAGGTGTTGGGTTATGTGGAGCCCGGTCCACTGCACTTTTTTTGGACAGTTTCACATCTAGGAATATATTTGAATTTGTATTTAGTTCATAATATTTGTTTCTTTGTTAACTGCTTGCCACTTTTGGTGCTTTGCATATGCTCTTCTGGCCTCCTCAGATTTCCCATCATAGAAAGCATTACCTTAATGGGATTTACGGTTTTCCTTTAATGGGTTGAATTAGGGAGGTTAAATAGGCATGACTGGAATCAAACAGACTATGGATTCCAGTTTATTGCATGAAGCTTCTTCTTTTTAATTCCTACGACGTGAAGCTCAAAGGAAGGTGGCTGCTCCTTTGTTTGTTCTTTTTTTCTTCTTCCTGTAAGCTCTCCGCAAAAAAGTGAGGAGAAAGGAAAGATGAGAGAAGAGAGAGGAGAGGGAGAGAGGAGAGGGAGTTTCTTGTAAGTCGATGTGGTCGACGGTGTAATCCTCAAACTAATAAAATCCTCTACAACTCCGTGGACGTAGGCAGTTTGCCGAACCACGTAAATCTTGTGTCGTCCTTTTTTTTGGTGTAATATTTTTGATCTGTTTTTCATTTTATTGTCGTCGTTTTTTTTCCCAACAACTGGTATCAGAGCCTTGGTTCGAGGCTGAAAGAAAACGATGGGCGGAGACGAACTGATGGCATCGGGTATCGAGAAGTTCAATGACACAGATTTTAGTTACTGGAGGATGCAGATAGAGGACTACCTCTATGGGAAGAANTGAAAAAATTTAATTATTTAAAAATCAGTTAGAGAAGGTGTAATTCGCATGGGTGACCTAAATTTGACACAAACAAAAAACTAATAAGAAAATAAAGAAAGGAAATCAAATCAAATCAAATGAAATCAAAATAATCAAAATCAAAATTCAAACTCAAATTTCAACCTGACAATGTCGAGCCTTCTCAATCATCATTAACATCATCTCTTCTCTCGGGTCTAAGTTTCCTTCTATAGAAATTCTGAGTCCTTTGTTTCATGTAGAAGAGGTTAGCTGACTATTTCTATATTGAACTGTACTCCTCTTAGTCCTTTGTGTCTTGTNGATGAAATAAATGAAGAAAATAAAATAAAAAATAATTAGTTTGAAAAAATTTATTTATTTAAAAATCAGTTAGAGAAGGTGTAATTCGCATGGGTGGCCTAAATTTGACACAAACAAAAAACTAATAAGAAAATAAAGAAAGGAAATCAAATCAAATCAAATGAAATCAAAATAATCAAAATCAAAATTCAAACTCAAATTTCAACCTGACAATGTCGAGCCTTCTCAATCATCATTAACATCATCTCTTTTCTCGGGTCTAAGTTTCCTTCTATAGAAATTTTGAGTCCTCTGTTTCATGTAGAAGAGGTTAGCTGACTATTTCTATATTGAACTGTACTCCTCTTAGTCCTTTATGTCTTGTAGAAGAGGTTTGGCTGGTTTTATTTTATAGAACTGCATCTCTTTTATACATTTCTGCCAACCTCTGCCTGCACCATAGTTACCATAAATTTTCACAAATTCTCACAATCTTCATAAATTAAATTCAAATCTTCAAAACTGGTATAAGATCATCTTAAATGGAGTAAGACATCTGTTTCTCAATCGGAAATAACGATAAATATATAATAATAACAACAAAAAAGAATTAAACCAAATCAAAACAAAATGAAATAATCTAAACGAATTTCAAATTTAAATCACTCTTCTACCGAAGTACCAGGTTGAGCTTTCTCAGAATAGTATTGTTGTCTCTTCTATCTCCCTTTGTTAAAAATTTCTTTTCAAAGAATTCTTAATCTTTTTTCCCATGTGGAAGTGGTTTGGCTGGTCCTATTGATATGAAACTTCATATCTTTTCAAATAGAGATTTCTTTGATCAACCCTTGAGTTAGATGTTAGCCCCTAGACATTCCTCAATCTGATTCCTTCGTTCACCTCTTGGGATTGATGCGAGTCTCCGAAATTATTTCCTAATGTGACAGATATTTCTTCGNTTTGAAATTGATTTTGATGATGAAATTCATGCGTTGATATTGTTGGCTTCATTGTCAAATAGCTGGGAAGTCATGAGGATGGCAGTTTGCAGTTCTGCAGGTAAATCTAAATTGAAATATGATGATATACGTGATTTGATTTTGGCTAAGGAGGTGCATAGGAAAGATTCTAGCGAGACCTCGGGTTTGAGTTCGACACTAATTATTGATTCTAAAGGGAGATCACGGGACAGGAACTCAAACAAAGGAAGATCAAAATCAAAGTCTGGTCAGCAGACAACCTGCTGGAATTATGGCAAGGTTGACCACATAAAAAAGAACTGCAGGAATCTCAAGAAGGAGAATGATGACGCTAATATTGTAATTGAAGAGATACAGGATGCGCTATTGTTGGCAGTTCACAGTTCTGTTGATGACTGGATTCTGGATTCAGATGCTTCCTTCCATACATCTTCCCATCGGGAGTTAATGCGAAATTATGTTGCATGTAACTTTGGGAAAATATATCTGGCTGATGGAAAAGCTCTAGATGTGGTGAGGATATGAGACGTTGATATTGCACTCCCTAACAAGAGTAAATGGACTTTGCAAAATGTTAGACACGTTCCTGAATTGAAGAAAAACCTCATTTCTGTTGGGCAGCTCAATGAGGGTGGTCATTCAGTTGTGTTCTCAGATAGTACCTGGAAGGTGACTAAAGGAGCATTAGTACTGGCTCGGGGTAAGAAAACTGACACTCTATATATGATTACAGGTTTACTTAGGCGTAGACACATGAGCCAAAGGAGCATTATGGGGAAGCAGAAGAAAGTCAGTTTCCTAAAAAGTGGCAGAGCGCCAAAGGCAGGAAAACTGGATCTTGTACGGACAGTTAGTGGAGAACCACAAAACTATGAAGAAATCTTGCAAGATAAAAGTTTGAGTAAGTGAGAGCTGACAGAACTTCCACCAAGGAAGAAGACATTGCATAACAAGTGGGTGTACTGGGTGAAGACTGGGCTTGATAACGGTAAAAGATACAAGACTGGACTTGTTGAAAAAGGCCTTCAGCTGAGGCTAGATATTGCCCATGCAGTGGGAGTTATAAGTAAAATCATGAGTAACCCAAGAAAGAGCTTGGAGGTACAAGGTCGCGTTGATGGTGATATGTCAAATAAAGGTGTTACTCTTGATAAACTGAAGTTGTGTGCAGCTTCAGTTGGTCTTCCGACATGAAGACCAAAGCTTTGAGTTGTAGAGGTGGAGGATATTATGTTTGAGGAAAAGATTGGTACAACAAGCAGATGATGCAGCCAGTGAGCACAGTTAGTTTCTCAGTCTCCAAGTGAGAGAATTGTTGAATTATGTGGAGCTCGGTCCACTACACCTTTTTTGGACAGTTTCACATCTATGAATATATTTGAATTTGTATTTAGTTCGTAATATTTATTTCTTTGTTAATTGCTTGCCACTTTTTGTGCTTTCCATATGCTCTTCCCGCCTCCTCAGATTTCCCATCATAGAAAGCATTACCTTAATGGGATTTACGGTTTTCCTTTAATGGGTTGAATTAGGGAGGTTAAATAGGCATGGCTGGAATCAAACAGACTATGGATTCCAGTTTATTGCATGAAGCTTCTCCTTTTTAATTCCTGCGACGTGAAGCTCAAAGGAAGGTGGCTGCTCCTTTGTTTGTTTTTTTTTTTCTTCCTGTAAGCTCTCCGCAAAAAAAGTGAGGAGAAAGGAAAGATGAGAGAAGAGATAGGAGAGAGAGTTTCTTGTAAGTCGACGTGGTCGACGGTGTAATCGTCAAGCTAATAAAATCCTCTACAACTCCGTGAACGTAGGCAGTTTGTTGAACCACGTAAATCTTGTGTTATCCTTTTTTTTCTGGTGTAATATTTTCGATCTGTTTTTCGTTTTATTGTCGTCGTTTTTTTTCCCAATACTAGGTATTGTTAATTAGACATTCTCTTGGATCTTGTTGATCGTTTTGGTCAACACTAATATATGCGGTATAATTATCCAGCATACCATACCTATTGAGAGTTTATTTGTTAATCTCATTTTATAATCTCTCTTTCTGTTTCCGGATCCTAGGATTTAGCCATAGGATTTCCTAGTATCTTCTGATAGAAGAATAGTGATGGGAGGTATATCAATATGAAATTAAATCATTTCATGACTCCTTGCGGTTTCATGTATTTGACCTTATATCCTTGAACTTTAGTTGAGTTGATTGAGATCAAATTATTAAAGCTCGAGTTGAGTTCCTATATGTTTGGAAATGCACTAAGCAACCCTCTCAAGCTTAGTGACTTGACTTTATGCTTTAAGTGCCTTTCGATTCCTATATGTTTGGAAATGCTCTAAGCAACTCTCTCAAGCTTAGAGACTTACTTTATGCTTTAAGTGCCTTTCGATTCTATAGGATCCGAGCAATCAACTTAATATTTGCCTTAATTAACTCCTTTGGTCCGAGATAAACTCAAATATGGTTGAAGTTCATCTTAAAGGATAATCGGGTTTAAATTGAAAATAAAATGAGAAATACAAAAATTGAAAAAAAAATCGAATCAAAGTTGAATTAAGCACAAATAAAAAAAAATAAATATATTTTAAATTCAAAGTGAAATCAATAAAAAAAATCACATAAAAAAAATCAATCAAATCATCTAATACTATTAAAATTTTAAATAAATATAAATAAAATAAAATCTTTAACAAACTTGTAATTAAATAAGAATATTTAAAATTGTAATAATAAGATCTTTTAAACTTTGAATTAATTTAAATGAATTTTGAATAAAAAATAATTGACAACTTTAATCAATATAAATAAAAAATTAAATATAAAATTGAAATCATATACAAAATAAATTTAAAATATAGTGAAACAAAAAAAAAAAAAAAAAANGCAATACCCTTGCCTCTCCTCTCCTTACCTCCTCAAGAACTTCTACTCTTTCCCCCATTTGAACCGCCAGAAGGATTACCTTCCTCGGTGATCGAATTACAAGAAAGATCGCCGATCAAGCCATCCACAGTTGTCTTGAGCTTGAGAGGAGACCTCTCACATTTTCTTTCAAATATTCAAACTGTAAGCATGATCTTCTGCCTCTCTATTGATCTAATGGCAATGTTTTCCTATTTGCTTTAATCGATGTGAGTTATAGATGGATTTCTTGATCATTTAGCCGATAAATTTGTGATATTCGCCTATTCTTGCGTTCTTTCTTAGCTTTACCATTGGATTTGGTGGTGTTCTCGTACATTCTTTTTTGTGAATCATGCATAGGGCTTCATCTTTTTTTGAGCGGGTAATTTAAGCTTCACATTTCTCCATGGATTACTTGGACTATGGATTTTATTCATTTATGAATCTGATGGTGTGCTTTACATCAATTTCGTAGATAGATTGTTTAGAAAGATTTATGCATATTTCGGTTTGGTAATTACCATAACATAGAAATGCTGATGTAAGAAGCGGTTGGTAGATAGAATGCCGTGTTTAATTAACTTCTGTTAAGAATAGATGGCTTTGTATTTTTTGAAAGTGGAGATGGGCCATCAGCTATTGTACTCTTGTTGGTCATATGAGATTTGGATTGCTGTGTGTAAGGATTCTTTATTGTGTTGGTAGTTTTCTTACCTGATCACACTTTGCTTCTTCCCTTTATAAATTTTTCTTTACCTGAAATATTTTGGATGTTCATATGAGATTTAGATGGCATTCCTTTTGGCTCAGTATATATAATTTGTCAGTGTTAAACTTGTAAGATCGTTAGCTTCTTTTATATCATTGTTTTGAGGCTTTGAGTATTATGTTTATGGTTTCTGTAGAGAGTAATAAGTTATGACAAACTGTGATGAATGAAACTTTGTTAAGAAACGTTTGATTGAATCCTTTAATATCAATGATGAAATTGCAATATGCTTTATGGTTCAAATAAAAACAGCAGATAAGATTCTTGAAATGTTGAAAGTTTAGTTCTTACTTTTTATGGATATGTTGTTTCATTCCAGAATTATGCTCTAATTTCCACATCTATTTCTTAGCAAATTTGACTAGTTGGGATTCCATGGTTCAGTGTTTAAGAGATTTGAATGTATTTCAGCAAATCCATAAGGGCTTTTGTTTTATTTCTCTCCATTTTTTTGGTTGGCCATCTGTGGTTTGAAATTTGTCAGTCTTCACTCTTCTACTCAAATGCTTCACATCACATTTTCTGTTGGAAAAACCAGATATATTTCATACAATTCTTATGTATTTTCAGATCACACAATTAAACTTCATTTTCTTTATATACTTATCACTTGTGCAAGGAAAATTATTTTTTGTAATGATTTTGATATGATATGAAAATTTAGGAGGTGATACTGTGAAAAGCAAAGTTTAGATTTTAGATATGTAAACACATAAGAATTGGGTTGTATGTGTGTAAATGCTCTTGAAGCATCATACATTGGACCTTATCAAGTTGCTACATGTCCATTCATATGGGTTATTATTTTTGAAGTTCTAGCATTGTGACGTGTTTTGTAACAAGTATATTACTTACACTTTGTAGGCACGTTGTTTGGAAATCTGAAATTCTTATATGTTCATTTTATGGAAACCAAAAATATTGATATATTGGGCTGGTGAATATCTGAAGCTTATNCTGTGACGTGTTTTGTAACAAGTATATTACTTACACTTTGTAGGCACGTTGTTTGGAAATCTAAAATTCTTATATGTTCATTTTATGGAAACCAAAAATATTGATATATTGGGCTGGTGAATATCTGAAGCTTATGCATTCTCTTTCTTTTGGAAAATTTGAAAGTCCTATGTTTTGATTTGTGAAAATATGAAGTTTAGTTGTTTCTTAATAAAAATTTGAAGTTTGAACACTCATTTTGTGAATTTTGAAATGTTTATTGCTTCGGCTCATGAAATTTGGAAAATTTCAAAAGCTTCGTTTCTTTTAGGAAATATGAGATGTGTGGTGTATTTTTGCACGAAAATCTGAAATTTTTATGGTTATGAAACTTTTTGAGTTTTATTTTTGGGAATTCCAGAAATTGTTGCGGCNTCTATGTTTTGATTTGTGGAAATATGAAGTTTAATTGTTTCTTAATAAAAATTTGAAGTTTAAACACTCATTTTGTGAAATTTGAAATGTTTATTGCATCGGCTTATGAAATTTGGAAAATTTCAAAAGCTTTGTTTCTTTTAGGAAATATGAGATGTGTGGAGTATTTTTGCACGAAAATCTAAAATTTTTATGGTTATGAAACTTTTTGAGTTTTATTTTTGGGAATTCCAGAAATTGTTGCGGCTTGGTGCTGTAAAAAATCGGAAACTTTCAAAACATTATTTGGGAAATATGAAGTTGTCATGGATTTTGATTGGTGAAGGCTTAGAAATGTTAGAAATTGCATTTGGAAACTTTGGAATTTGTAAATAAATCTTCTTATGATTGCTTTACCTGTATGGTTGCTTAAGACACTGTTGCCCTCCTCCTGGGCAACACACTTTATGGCGTCCTTTACTTGAGAATCTTTTTTGGTTAAAGTGTGCAACCGAGAAGGGTTTCTATTGTCTTCTAGCAATCTTTCACGATTACTTTTATTCCTTCTTTCATGTTTCAAGGTTGGCATATAAAAACTAATTGTTATGGATTCATATATTATGAGTCTTTGGAAAAAGCTACTTGAAATAGCTTGGAAGACAGCAGGTACCTTATTTATTTACCACATTTGATTTCATGTGTTTTGTTTAAACATATGATAATGTTATTTCTCTTCTATCTATTGAATTTTGGTGAAAAGAGAAACCTTAGGGTAAAAGACGTAGAACACATGTTTAGTTTGAGACCCTATAACATGTGTCTAAGGGTCTGTTTGGGGCAGCTGCAGCTTTCAGCTACTCAGTTGTAGTTGCGCCCCAGTGAAGCTACTGCGGGGATGCTGACTGTCTGTTTGTTGCAGCTGTGCAGTTGTTTCTGTAAAAATGACTATTTTGCCCCTCTTCAGTAAAACTGTTTAAAATAGAATATAAAATAATTTTTATATTACAAATTATTTTTTAAGCAATAAATTTACATTAATAAATAATTAAGTAGTTTTAATAATTAAGAAAATTTATATTTTTATCGAATGATTAAGAACATAAAAATATATTTATAAATTAATTAATTAATCATTAAATAACAATATATAAATTCGTTTAGTTGTGATTAATTTCAATAATTGTTAATAAATTACTATCTTAAAAATTACACTTAATGTACTTTTGGAATATATATTTTGTTTTGTTTTAGCCATCTGATAAGAGATATTTTACATACAATCAATGTTAAAGTGTAAGTGTTTTATATATAATCGATGTTAAGTATGACATGCAAATTTAAAACTAGGGAAATACCAGCTGGTGCAACCACCAAAAAGTTTATTAGTTCAAAAGATATAATACTTCACTATTAAATTTGAACATCTTATCAACCTGCAACTACTACTTCCATATAAACCATTTTTTTTGCTTCTAAAATTGAAATTTACCTTTTTATGCATAAGGTTGTATACATGTAAAAATTGAAGTTTATGTGTTAGATATGTATATACATAGGAATTCCGTTGTATGTATGTAAATCTTCCACAAAAAAAAAAATGAAGGGGTGTAGTATGACATAAGAACACATCAAATTAAGAATTGGGACTGTTTGTAGGTTAAAGATAAGTAAAACTGCTAGTTTTTCTTTAAGTTTTGGAGTTGATCCATGTTCTAATTCTCAGGTATGCACATCCGCTACCAAATCAAAAAATTATACAAAAGGGCTCAACCATTCTTAAAATAATAGAAAATAAACATAAAACATAAATAATTTTTAACCTCTTTGTCACTCTTTAGTCTCCTCCTTCAAGACAACTTCGCTAGACTCAATCTTCATAGACATGAAACCAAATTGATCAGTTGATGCTTGAGAATCGGAGCACACATTGGTCATAGAGCCCAAGCTCACCCTGCTTCTTGATTTAGGAGTGCTCTTCGTGATAGGTTGACGACCACATTCTCAGGGGTACCACAAAATTCTGTCTCACTTGGAGCACATGCATATTTGTCTGTTAACACGACACCCTCAAACATCCGGTACAACTTCTCCTCAAACTCGAGTTTAATGCCACAAAATTTGTACTTCTTTACTGCAGACACCACCTGCAAAATCATATTAAACACTTCAATTAACACTAAAAAATAAAATGAATAAAATTATGTGAAATGATAAATTGCTCACCGCAAGTTTTTCAGCCCATCACTCCGAAGCATAAATGGTTCGTTTCACCG
Source organism: Phalaenopsis hybrid cultivar (assembly GCA_002079205.1). Lineage (NCBI taxonomy): Eukaryota > Viridiplantae > Streptophyta > Magnoliopsida > Asparagales > Orchidaceae > Phalaenopsis > Phalaenopsis hybrid cultivar. The sequence continues at coordinate 25,762 of JXCR01147581.1, forward strand.
GATTCCATTCTAAGCCCATTGATCCTCGTTTCAATCCCTTGCAAATTTTCCAATTCTTCTTGAGTTCATTCCATTTGTTCTTCATTTGCATCCTCCTGTATTTTCCTTGAAATTTGCGATAATAAGTTGTCACCCTTTGTTATTAAAATAATTTGTGGGTCTATTTCTCAGTCAATCTCTTTAAGGCAGAGGTTACAAAATATTAATTTTGTTTCTTTTTTTCCATATTATCGGTATACTAGTATCTTTGGTCTTATTAGCCATTATAGTGTTAAATTAAAACAAATTATTGTAACATAACAGTAAAATAAATATAAAAAAAAATTATCTGGAAGGTGTGGAATTACAAAATCAAAGACCCAACGAAAATAAACAAATTGATTAATGACGAAACCTGCCACGATCATAAAGATAGCCTGATGAAAAAAACACTATCACAAACGATGTATAAAAGATCATTTTATATCTGAAATAAGTACATAAATCTAAGAAAATTAAAGATTCTAACAAGATGAAATATAAATTGTGAGTTTTGAATAAACCTTTTCTCACTGAATACATAGATAATTCACCTATAAATAGGTGAGTAGAAGAGAAACAAAAGAATGAAAGAAATCTTCCTACAATAAAGTAATTCCTATAATTATGGAATAACATAAATATCAATAATTAAGGAATTATACTATGACTAAATATAGTAAGTACTAAATAGAATTAAAGTAAATAATACTAATAAGGAGCGTAATTTCACTCCCCATCAAGGTGGGTTGTACAGATTGTACATGCCCAACTTGTTGGTTAGCTCATCAAAACTGAACTTAGGGAGAGCCTTGGTGAGAATATCTGCGGTTTGGTCTCTAGAAGGAGTATAGACCAATTCAATGACTCTATTGTCCACCTCTGAAATGAAGTTCCGATCAATCTCAATGTGTTTTGTTCGGTCATGATGAACAGGATTCTTTGCGATACTGATTGCAGCTTGATTGTCACAAAACATTTTGATAGAATTTTCTCTTATAATTCCAAGCTTCTTGAGAAATCTTTTGATCCACATTCCTTCACAGATTCCAAGTGTCAGTGTTCTGTATTCTGCTACTGCACTACTCCGAGATACCACTGATTGCTTCTTGCTTCTCCATGTCACTAGATTGCCACATACATAAGAGCAATACCCAGAGGTTGATCGTCGGGTGGATACATCTCCTGCCCAGTCAGCATCAGTAAAGACTTCTACCTTTTGACTATCATTCCTTTTGAATAATAATCTTTTCCCAGGTGTCATCTTTAAGTATCTTAAATTACGGTTGACAGCTCCCAATACTTACTGAAAAACTTATGTCTGGTCTGGTGTGGGATAAGTAAATAAGACTTCCAACAAGCCGCTGATATTGTCCTTTGTCGACATGTAAACTATCATTCTCCATTCCAATCTTTTTATACGGGTCTATTGGAGTATCTATTGGTTTGCATCCAAGCATACCAGTTTCTTTCAACAGGTCTAATGTGTACTTCCTTTGAGTTACTGCTATCCCCATTTTGGATCTTGCAACTTCCATTCCCGAGAAGAACTTCAAGTCTTCGAGGTCCTTGATTTCGAATTCATGGGCTAGGAATTTCTTTAGCTTTGTCAATTCTTCAGTGTGATCACCGGTAAGGATGATGTCATCAACATATACAATAAGTATAGCAATCTTCTTCTCGGATCTTTTTGTGAACATTGTATAATCAGCCTGGCTTTGAGTATAACCGCACTTGATTACTGAATTGATGAATCGGGCAAGCCAAGCATGGGGAGATTGTTTGAGACCATACAAAGGTTTTTGGAGCTTGCATACTTTGCCGCTAGAGAAGGACCTTTCCAGACCAGGCGGTAAATCCATGTATACATCCTCTTCAAGATCTCCATTAAGGAATGCATTTTTTACATCAAGTTAAATAAGGGGTCAGTCTCGATTTGCTGCAATGGAGAGTAGGATTCTAATGGAGTTCAGTTTGGCTACTGGGGCAAATGTCTCTTGGTAGTAAATCCCGTATGACTGAGTATAATCTTTTGCAACCAGTCGGGCTTTTAACCGATTTATGCTTCCGTCTGCTTTACATTTGATTATAAATAACCACCTGCATCCTACTGGTCTCATATCCTTGGGCAAATCAGACACAATCCACGTTCCACTCTTTTNTTGTGACGTGTTTTGTAACAAGTATATTACTTACACTTTGTAAGCACGTTGTGTGGAAATCTAAAATTCTTATATCTTCATTTTATGGAAACCAAAAATATTGATATATTGGGCTGGTGAATATCTGAAGCTTATGCATTCTCTTTCTTTTGGAAAATTTGAAAGTCCTATGTTTTGATTTGTGAAAATATGAAGTTTAGTTGTTTCTTAATAAAAATTTGAAGTTTGAACACTCATTTTTTGAAAATTGAAATGTTTATTGCTTCAGCTTATGAAATTTGGAAAATTTCAAAAGCTTTGTTTCTTTTAGGAAATATGAGATGTGTGGTGTATTTTTGCAGGAAAATCTGAAATTTTTATGGTTATGAAACTTTTTGAGTTTTATTTTTGGGAATTCCAGAAATTGTTGCGGCTTGGTGCTGTAAAAAATCGGAAACTTTCAAAACATTATTTGGGAAATATGAAGTTGTCATTGGATTTTGATTGGTGAAGGCTTAGAAATGTTAGAAATTGCATTTGGAAACTTTGGAATTTGTAAATAAATCTTCTTATGATTGCTTTACCTGTATGGTTGCTTAAGACACTGTTGCCCTCCTCCTGGGCAACACACTTTATGGCGTCCTTTACTTGAGAATCTTTTTTGGTTAAAGTGTGCAACCGAGAAGGGTTTCTAGTGTCTTTTAGCAATCTTTCACGAATACTTTTATTCCTTCATTCATGTTTCAAGGTTGACATATAAAAGTTAATTGTTATGGAATCATATATTATGATTCTTTGGAAAAAGCTACTTGAAAAAGCTTGGAAGACAGCAGGTACTTTATATTCCTTATTTATTTACCGCATTTGATTTCATGTGTTTTGTTTAAACATATGATAATGCTATTTCTCTTCTATCTATTGAATTTTGGTGAAAAGAGAAACCTTAGGGTAAAAGACGTAGAACACATGTTTAGTTTGAGACCCTATAACATGTGTCTAAGGGTCTGTTTGGGGCAGCTGCAGCTTCCAACTATTCAGTTGTAGCTGCGCCCCAATGAAGCTACTATGGGGATGCTGACTGTTTGTTTGTTGTAGCTGTACAGCTGTTTATGTAAAAAATGACTATTTTGCCCCTCTTCAGTAAAGCTATTTAAAATTATAAAATAGTGCCGATAAAGGCAAGAGAGGAAAGGATCAGTGAGGTTCGCTTTCCGGTGAATCTCGCAACAAAACAACGGGAAAGCAGGAAATAGCATGTGATGTATGCAAAGTACCCAAATAAATACTTCGAGCATAAAAAAAAAATGCAAACAAAATAGATACCTTCAGAAAGGGGTCAGACGGGTTGAGATCTCGCTCGGATTCACTTCACAATAAGTAACAAACTGAGTGGGAGACCGCGATGTCACAAGCTCACCTTATCGTCCTTCAACGATAAAAGAGACCACACTAGATAATTAGCACGTCTCCTGAATGATTTCAAATCACAAGAAATCTATTTGTTTATAAATATGAATCGACATTTTTGCATACAAGTGAAAATCCAAGTGAAATCTCACTATTTAACACTTTTTTTTTTTTAAAATCATAGAAGATCCACACCATTTCATGTTTGAAAATCATAAATAATCCACTTGTTT
>JXCR01147581.1:29717-54726 GCA_002079205.1 Phalaenopsis hybrid cultivar
AAATTCGACGTTTCGGACGCGACCGCACGGTCCGTTTCATCGTCTGGGGTCGTTCGGACCACTAATTTTAGCAATCGGGACGAAAATGAAAATTTGAACATTTTTAGCCCGCACGCGAAACCGTGGTCCAACGAGCGTCCGTCCTAAGTGGAATCGACATTTCGAACTCACTCGCGTGGTCTATTTCATCGTTCGAGGTCGTTCATACCACTTTTTTCAGCAAACGAGTCCAAAATGATAATTTGCGTATTTTTAGCCCATATTCGAAACGTTAACGACATGGACCCCCTCCTTAAGTAATATTGACGTCCCGGATACACATGACATAAAAAAAATTGATGCCAACAGTTATATGAAATATAAAGAAAATCAACTATGAAGTCGTAAACAACTAAACTTGTTAACAACTTAAAATTTAAAAAAACACTAAAACTTAAAGTGAAACTCTATTGAACTAACATCATCAATCACATTTTTAACTGATTCTACGTAGGTCTACGGAGATTTCTTGGATGATGCAACTCATGGTTGCTAATAAGAATCTTCTGGTCAAACTCGGTTTAACTACCTCTCTGGCCTAAGTGCATCAGGGAATATGACATTCCGTGACGACGGAAAGCAATGAGCGTCTTGATCGAATTGTCTTAAATAAAAATCTAATCAATTTCTTCACCTCTTCAAAACTTACCAACTCTAGACATCATGAGGCACTCACCCATAGACAACGCAAGAGTAAATAGTATTGTGGTTTGCTCGTTAGAAATGTTTTGTTTGGGTGGATTTCTATGCTAGACTGAATGTTTAGGATGAGTGGATAATAATCTATGTGTTGTCTTTCCTTAGACTAGGTTTTGATGTTTCACTTTCTTTGGTGGACATCACTTTAGTCTTAGGATTTTGAGGTTGTTCATCTAGTATGACATAAATTCTCATCTTCCTAGGCTTTCTCACGATCTTTTATTGTGAGATATAATTTCTAATTTTCTAAACAAATTACAGGAATTAAAAATTGTATCACCTCTCATCAAAAAATGTAAAGTCAAACTATAAATTAGTTTGAGATTTCGCTGAGGTTTTTCTCGGTATCTTTGACATATCCTAATTTTCATTTCTTTAGGTTTCAAAAATAACTATTTTACGTTGAACCTTTTCCAATTGATTTTCCTACAATCAATCATGAAAACTAAACATTAAAATCTTGAAGACATAATCTCAATCTTAATTGAGAGTTTCCTTAAGTGATTTCGATCGCTTGAGATGTAATTTACTATAAGTGCTTGCGCTTATAAGAAATTAGTAACTGAAATAATCTAAAACCTATTTAATTTTTGGATTAGATAGGAGAAAGATTTGTTGGTATTTTCATAGGCCAAACAAATATCTTAAATTTCTTAGTTTAAATAATTGAATCTATTATTAAGTGTTATTCTCATCATTTGAGATGACATATTACTTGTAATATTGTATTCGATTAATTAAATACTTAAATATTTGAAATATGTTCAGTATTATTATCAAAATCAAACTATTTTTCAGAAACAAACGAAATTAAAAAAAAAACCCAACAATCTTTTCCCTGCGTATCTCTTAAATCCCCAGTGAGGATTCTTGAGCTTTTAATTCATATCTTTTCCTTGAGATGGGGATTCCCAGGTGGAAGATCCAACTCAAATTCAATCTGAAGACTAATTTGATCTGCAATTTGTCTTAAGTATCTTTGCTTGGACATTTCTTTAAAATTTTTTGATCATTTCGGTCAACTCCAATACGTGTGGCGTGATTATTTAGTACACCACACCTATTGAGAGTCTATTTGTTGACCTCATTTTTATGAGGCATGCCTCCCTCTCTAGAGCATAAAATTAATCAAAATTATAAAATAACTTAAAATTGAATGAGAAGTATACCAAATCAATTAGCATGAATTTAAAAAAAAATAAAAAAATACATAATAATAAATTGACCTGATTTAAAAAAAAATAGAATAATAAGATTTAAATCAACTTTAAGGTTTGAAATATTCAGTTCTTTTATATAGTTATATTTCGCCTTCTGTCTTCCTTTGTTTTTGATGGTTCATGTGAGGTGCTTAACAATGTTTGTTTATTACCCATATGGAATCTATTCAGTATTATTATCAAAATCGAACTATCTATTCAGTATTATTATCAAAATCGAACTATCTATTCAGTATTATTATCAAAATCGAACTATCTATTCAGTATTATTATCAAAACCAACAATCCTTTCCCTACGTTCCTCTTGAATCCCCAACGACGATTCTTAAGCTTTTAATTCATTTCTTTTCCTTGAGGTGGGAATTCCCGGGTGAAAGATCTAACTCAAATTCAATCTCAGGACTATTTTGATCAACAATCTGTCCTAAGTATCTTTACTTAGACATTCCTATGGGATTTGTTGATTGTTTCGGTCAGCTCCAATACTTGCAGGGTAATTGTTTAGTACCACACCTATTGGAAGTTCATGTGTTGATCTCATTCTTATGAGGTATGTCTTCCTCTCTAGAGCATAAGATCTAGCTATATAACTTCCTTACTGATTCTTCTAGAATAGTATTGAGACTCACACCACCTAGAAATTTGAACTTCTTAACTCCTTGTGGTATCATGTATCAGACCTTGAATCCTCAAACATTAGTTGAGTTGCTTGAAGTCATATTATTGACGCTCGAGTTGAGTTCTTATAGATTTGGAAATGCCCTAACCAACCCTTTCAAGCCTAGAGACTTGACTTTATACTTTTAAGTGTTTTTTGACCTTATAAAGCCCGATCAATAAAACATAATATTTGCTCTTAATTTACGCATTTGGTTTGAGATGAGCTTAAACTTGTTTGGAGTTCGTCCTAAACCATGATCGAGTTTAAATTGAAAATCTATTGAGAAACAAATTGATTTAAATAAATAAAAAGAATAAAATCAAAATTGTAAATATAAGCACATAAATCAAATACAAGAAATTTTAAATTCAAATTGAAATCAATAAAAAAAATCACATCTCAGAATTTTTAAAATCAATTAATCAAGTCGTATAATTCTAATTAACTTTCTAGATAAACATAAATAAAACTAAATCTTTAACAAACTTATAATTAAATAAGAATGATGAAAATAATAATAAAATGAGATTTTAAACTTTAGAAAATCTAAAGCAATTCTGAATATAATTTTTTTAACAACTTTAACCAATGTAAATGAAAATGTAAATATAAAATTGAAATCATATACAAAATAAATTTAAAATATAATTATCCAAATTATAAAACAACTTAAAATTGAATGAGAAATATACTAAATTAATCAACATGAATTTCTAGTAAAATTTTAAAAATTGCATAACAATAAATTGATCTGATTTTAGAAAAAAAAAATAATAAGATTTAAATTAACTTGAAGGTTTAAAATATTCAAAATAGTTATAGAATTATATTTATATGTGGCCTTCTGGCTTCCTTTGCTGTTGATGGTTCATGTGAGGTGCTTAGCGCTGTAGTTTATTACCCGTATGGAATTTTTCAATGTCTTTTCTATATCTATGTTTTGTATGAATCATACCAAGGTTTAGGAATGTTGTTCGAGAAAAATAATTATGATGGATGTTGTGTCCATTTATGTGCAGTTCCGTTCCAACTCTCTCTTCACTTCATTTTGCATTTTCTTATGTTTATTATAANGTATACTAAATTAATCAACATGAATTTCAAATAAAATTTTAAAAAATGCATAATAATAAATTGATCTGATTTTAGAAAAAAAAATAATAATAAGATTTAAATTAACTTGAAGGTTTAAAATATTCAAATTCGTTATAGAATTATATTTATATGAGGCCTTCTGGCTTCCTTTGCTGTTGATGGTTCATGTGAGGTGCTTAACGCTGTAGTTTATTTCCCGTATGGAATTTTTCAATGTCTTTTCTATATCTATGTTTTGTATAAATCATACCAAGGTTTAGGAATGCTGTTCGAGAAAAATAATTATGATGGATGTCGTGTCCATTTATGTGCAGTTCCGTTCCAACTCTCTCTTCACTTCATTTTGCATTTTCTTATGTTTATTATAAGCGCTCTAAAGATGTTATTCGTTAGACCTTATCCAATTGCTACATGTTCTTATTCTAATGATTTGATCAATTAATTAAGTCTGGATTTGAGGCAAAATCAGTGGAGAATTTCATTCAATTTTTATATGTTTACATATCTAATACCCTGAGTTTTAATTTCTATATATATGCATCATTTTGCTTATGCATGAAAGGCCATATTGGTGTTCTTTTTGATGAGCTATGAAAGATATAGACGTTATAAATATAAAATTTAGGAGCTAGATGTGTAAATACATAAAAAATTGGATGGCACATATGCAACTGTGTTGTGAGGTTGTTGCCCATCTTGTTTTATGGAAATCTGAAATTCATATAAATAATCATTTATGGAAACCTGAAATCTCTATATGTTAGGTTGGTGAAAATCTGCAACTTGTACACTTTCTTTTGTTTGGAAAATTTGAAAAATTCTATACTTTTGATTTGTAGAAATGGAATGTTTCGATGCTCTCGTTTTTTTTTTCTTTTTGGAAAAATTTGAAAGTTTCATGTATTGATTTGTGGAAATGTAAAGTCTCAATGCTTTTGTTTTGGAAGGAATTGGTTTGGAAAATCTGGAAAATCTCAAAAGCTTTGTTGGTTTTATATGTGAAAATCTGAAACTTACATGTTTCATTGGAAATATGAAATGCGGTTTTGGAAAACATGAAATGGGTGTTGTTTTTTTTTTATTGTGAAAAATCTAAAACTTATATGTTTCACCGCTTGAAAAATATGACGTTTGGCGGTTTTATGTTCGAGAATATGAAATCGGTGTGATTTTATTATATGGGATTTGAAATTTTTGAAAATCCTTTTTTTTTCTGAGAAACTCAAAATTGTTATAACTTGATTTTTGATGATTTAGAATCTTTAGTTGTAGCCTTGTTTTGGAGAAGCGATGGTTTTTGAGCTATGTTGGTAATTATGTTGTTCTTCTAACTGTTTCTTATATATTATCTAAATCTTATGTGTTTTTGCACTATTTTGTGCGAAGTCATGCTTTTGCCATCTTGTGTTGTTGATTCACCACTCGAGAGTTTTAAAGTGCATACCAATGATTCTTTTGTGTTTACATATGTGAAATCAGATTTTAGGAAATTTGCTTGCATGCCACTCAAATCCTATAAATTTACATGTTTAACACTTGAATTTAAAAGAGTGAAGCTACAGGTCTTATAACTCCTAAGTGCTTAAATGACTAACACTTTAAATTCCTCGAGTATTTACATATCTAACACCTGAATTTAAATGTGAGGCAATAGATATTTTATCTCATTTGGATGCATAGCATTGAAGATTTGCTGAATAAATGTATTTACACATATTACATCTCGTTCTATTACAATACATACATGTACATAACTAAAAATCTTGATATACCTACATTCATGATACCATAAATAAAAATGTTGAAGTTCAGGTTTGATTTAAATATTTGTGTATTTACATACATAAACGTTCATATTGAAAAGAAATGTATTATTTTCTTAATACTTAATACAGTTATACAATTAGCAATGCAGGTATACAGATTTGCTGGGATTAAATATATTTGCCCCCATAACCTTCAAGTATAATTATATGTCTAGTTTTGTTCAGATTTTGGATATACCTGCGCTTGCATGACATTTGAATCAAATATACATGTGCCTTGGATATATTTATATAGATAACGCTTAAATCCAATACACATGTGCAGAATTTTTTTAGCTTTTTGATACATTGGCATAAATAATACAGAAACTGAAATCTATGTGTTGAACTTCTTGATTTTCTCATGTATATACTTGCATAGAACTTAAACCATAATATGTTCTACGTGAAACTTTGTAAATATCTATATATTTGTGTCTCTTAAGGTTTGAAATTATATGTATGGTCTCATATCCTCTTGAATTAACATTGTATTCATATATCCAACACTTTAAATTAATAATAAAATTTTAGATTCTCTTGCTTGCTTAGAATTCAAAATTAATTATGCAGGCTTATATATACATATTTCTCAAATCTTCAAACATTTATGCCTTTAATACTTTGCATACAAAGCTTTTATAATCTTAATTACTAATAATTATATTCTTATTAAAAGTTATTCGTATAAATATAAATGTTGAAGATTAGGGGCCACAAAAACTAAGAATTAAGTGGATCGAAGATGATTATTCTTATTGTCACCTCATATGTAAGGCCGCTTAAGATGCTCGTTACCCTCATGAATGGCACATTCTGTGGCGATTCTTGCTCAAGAATCATTTTCAGTTTAAATATGCAACTGGAGAAGGTTTCTGAACTTTAAAGTTGGCATATGTAAACTAATTATTATGGATTCATATGTTATGACTCGTTGACAAAGAAAAGCTATTTGAAATTGTATCGGGGGTGACAGTCACGCTCTATTACTTGCTTGTTTACTGTATTTGATTATATATGTTTTGTTTACACATGATAATGCTATTCCTCTTCTATCTATTGCATTTTTGTGAAAATAGAATCCTAGGATAGATAAATTAGGCCATGTCTAGGTTGACAACATCCAGTGCATGATTCAGTCTTTTCTTATAAAGAACTAGGGTAGAAAACGTAGAAAATATGTTTATGTTAAGACTCTACAACATGTGACCAACACATTCTTTTAATAAAAATAATTTTAATAACTTTTAAAACCCTTTAATAAAATTCAATAAAGAAAGAAAAAATTCAATTAAATAAATCACAAGCAATTGGAGCATTGATAAATTAATTCAAACAATTCAAGTAAGATAAAGTATAATATAGTAAGTAAACCGCCACATTAAAAAAAATGCAACAACAACAAAGCTCTAATCCCACTACGTGGGGTCGGCTGCTGAATCCTTTTTCTTCATTGCATCTTATTTAGTGTCAAATTTACATTTAATTCTAATAAATTAAGATCATTTTATATACAATAAGCAAGTCTTCCTAAGTCTACCTCTGTCTTTCTTAACATAAGTCGAATTTAAAACATCTACTCCTAATCGAATCATCATATGGTCGACATTTAATGTGACCAAAACATCTAAAACGACTCTCTCTAATTTTGTCTATCACTGGGGCTGCACCAACCTTACCTTAGATATATTCATTCTCATTTTGTCTCAAAGTGTAAATCCACACATCCACCTAATCATTCTCATCTCGACAACACTTAACTTAGTATTATGTTTCTCTTTTAAAGGCCAACATTCAACGCCATAAAGCATTGCAGGTCTCACCATCACAAAATTTTCCTTTCGGTCTAAGCGATACTTTTCTATCACAGAAAAGGCCCGAAGCATTCCTCAATTTCAACCAACTTGAATTTTACTATTAACATCCACATCTATATCACCATCACTTTGAAAAACAGACCCAAGATAACTAAATCATTCGCACCTTTTAATAATTAGATCACCCAAATTTACACTTCTGCCACTAGAGCTACTACCACTAAAATTACATTCCATGTATTTAGTTTTAGTTCTACTCAAATGAAAGCCATTAGACTCCAATTTAGATCTCTATAATTCAAGTTTTACTTGGGCTTTTTCTCTCATCTTATCCAGGAGAAGGATATCATCAACAAAAAGCATACACTAAGGTACATCCTCTTGTAAATGTCTAGTAAGACAATCCATAACTAAAGCAAAAGGTATGGGCTTAAAGCCGATCCCTGATGTAATCCAACAGAAATAGGAAAATATTTGGTCAATCCTTTCAGTTTGAACACAAGTAACAACTCTAGTGTACATATCTTTAATGACTTGAATATAAGTCATAGAGTTCAAACACAAGTAGCAACTCTAGTATACATATCTTTAGTGGCTTGAATATAAGTCATATCAACACCTTTCTTCTCAAAAACGCTCCAAAGGACATCTCTTGGAACCTTATCGTAAGCTTTTTCTATATCAATAAAAATCAAATGTAGATCCTCCTTATTATCTATCAACTTCTCCATCAAACCTCTCAATAAATGTATAGCTTCGATGGTAGACCTGTGCTGTATAAAACCAAATTGATTATATGAAATCTTTGTAATACATCTAGATCTATGTACAATTACTTTCTCCCATAATTTTAAAGTATGACAAATTAACTTAATTCCTCTATAATTTGCAAGCTCTTGTGTATCCGCTTTATTCTTAAAAAGGAGGACCAAAATACTCTTCTTCCACTCAGACGTCATTTTAGTTTTTAAAATAATAATAAAGAATTTAGTAAACCAAAAAACTTTTAAATTTCCTAAATATTTCTACACTTCAATTGGGATATAATCAGGTCCTTCGGGCATTAATAAATATAATAACAAAAATGAGTTGATTCAAAAAATAAAAAAAACAAATTTATGAATGAAAAAAAAACATATTAATAATAATTCACCTTTTGAATTTACGATGATTTCATGGATGAGGTAACCCATGGTTGCTAATAAGAGTTCTTCGGTCTGAACAAGTCAGACAATTTCTTTAGGCAAAGTAAATTCAAAATTAATAGTGGTACCAGGAAGATGGAACTATGAGATGTTAACTGACTTAGCTCAACATAAATAAAATCCCCTCTTTTTATCCCTGTAATAATAATAATCATCAATTCAAAATACACTTCACTAGATCACAAAAAACAAATAACAAAAAACTTAGGATAGGCCACTTAAGACATGGTTTTTCTCTTCTCTTTTCTTTTCATGGAATTAGGTAATCATGTGATCGAACAACTGTCAACAATCAAGGCAATCAGGAGATGAAAAAACATGAAGCGATAGATAATCCTCGACTAGCTTTTTCATATATTTAATCAACACAGACCTTTAGGATTTCAAGGTCGTTTGTCTAGCATGACTTAAATCATCACTCTATCTTTTAGACTTTCACAGCATTGTATGTCATGTGATATAACTCTTTAACTCTTTTTATAATCTCGAGGTCATTCGTTCACTACGACGTAAATCCTTCCATCTTTAGTTGCTTAAGATGTAATTAAATATTAGGGTTTTCACCAATAAGAGAATTAATAATCCAATTAATCTAATCCTTACCTAATCTTTGGGCTAGATTGAGGAACAATATGCTGGAAAATTTACAGACCAAATAAAGTTCCTAAATTAATTCGTTTGATTAGTTGAGTTTATTATCAAGTGATATTCTCATCTTTTGAGATGAACTATTACTTGTAACATTGTGCTCGATTATTTAAATTATTAAATATTTGAGATCTGTTTGGTCTAATTTTTCAAAATTAAAAAATGCATTTTACAAATTAAACTATATTTTCTAAATTATTAAATTATATATTAAAAAAAAAAACTAACATCTTGTTGTGAGTTCCCTTGGACATTAGATTAAAGATTTTACCTGATCTACTTTATCTGGTCTACCCCTTAAATATCTGGGGGTAAATTTTCTTAAAGGATGTGTGTAGCAATCTCAGTTTGATGGGTAGGTATTGGGTTGGTGGACTGTATAAAAAATTATCAAGAATTGGAAGGACTTCTTTTTGTCATATGGGGGCTAGGTAACTCTCCTTAAATGTGTTTTAAATACTATTCATTTATATACACTGCCTGTTCTTAAAATGAAGGCCAATACACAACACTCACTTGAATTTTGTCTTAATAAGTTTCTTTGGTTGGGGAAGAAGACTAAAAAACACTAGGCTAGCAAGAAGAAGGCTTGTAAACCTTTACCCGCTGGTGGTTTGGGTTTTAAGGAACCGCAACACATTACTGAGGTTAACTCCATTAAACTTTGGCTTAAGTTTAGAGCCAATAACTTGATGTGGGCTAATTTTATGCATATGAAGAAATGTTTCCTTTTGAATGAGTGACTAAAAAGTTTGGAAAACATTGCTGAATGTCAGGGATAAGGATGAAAAATATATTTTTTGGGATCTTGCAAATGGAAATATCTCATTTTGGATGGATAACTGGTGCATAGAGGACTTGTCTTTTGTGTATGGGGAGGATTGTAAAATTGTTGATTTCTTGCTGAGTAATGATTGGAACCTCCCATTACTCAGGGAGAAGGTTGGAGAGGATTTAGCTAGGCCTATCTCGAAGACCCCTTTTGATATAATCAAGAAAGGACATTATGGTTACTAAACTCTCCACTTCTATTTCTTTAACTAAATTTTTTTTTTAATGAATCTCCACTTATAAAGAACAACAGTTGTTGGATTGAATATTTGGGACAAGGCCCTCTCTCTCTCTTTCTCCTTTTTCTTATTGAGAATGCACTCTCAATTATTGCCTTTTGACGATATACTTAAGCTTAAAGGCTTATGGCTCCCATCACATGTATTCTCTATAAGGTTGAGAAAGAGGTTGCTGATCACTTATTTTTTTGATGCTCTTTTGCTTTGTTCGTTTGGGGTAAAGTTGGGGCAGCTTTGGGTTGTAGTTCTGCTGAGCTAGCTTGGGACAACTTGGAGGAATGTCTTGTTTATTGGGAGAAGCCTCTTAAGTATCTTTTTAATATCTTCCCTTAAATGGTGATATGGTTCCCTTGGATGGCTAAGAACAATGCTCTTTATAATATGGAGACAGTACTGGAATACAGGGTGGCTGCCAATGTGCTAGCTTATATATTTAAGATTTTTACTTATGGTGGCTTTAAATCTAGCTTTTTTGCTGGTATGAGATTTCTTTCTGAGCATGTGCAGACATAAAATGTATATTGAGGGTATTTTTTGTGAAATAGATAATGTGGAGAAACCCCGTGTGCTTGTGGTTGAAGGTAAACGTTTATGGCAATTGGTCTAATAAGGTTGCAGGAGTTTGAGGTATTTTCTGAAGGGGGATGGTAAATGTTTTTGTTTCTTTGTTGTACCAGTATTTTTGTATTCTCCAATTGAAACTAAACTGTAGGCTATGTGGCTTGCCTTTAAAATTATGGCTTTGAATAAATGGAGATACATTCATGTGGAACCTGACTAACGAGATATTTCTATTTGTTAAAACTTAGAATAATGTGGTGGAATACTCAATATTTCATTGATATGAACAAGGTTATAAATAACCCTTACAAAAATCTTGTAATAAGAAAAATAATAAAAGAAAATGATATGAAAGGAAGAGCATAACACTTGATATCTCCAATAATTAATTCATTTTAATTATTAAGAGATATAAGAAATAACATAAAATAGGAAAAAAAATATCTCATTAATTATAAGGAAATAATTTATTTACAAGAATAATATATTTCCAGTCATAACTCTAATTCTAAGAAAATAATTTATTTATAAGAATAAATTATTTTCTATCATAACTCCTAACACCCTCCGTCAAGTTTGGAATGTATGTTAATAATTCCTAACTTGCTGAGGAGTATCGAGAACTGAGAAGAGTTTAGTGGTTTTGTGAAAACGTCTGCTAACTGTTCAAAAGTTGACACATGAGTCAATTTTATTAATCTTTTTTGAACTTTCTTCCGTATGAGATGACAATCAATCTCGATGTGCTTTGTTTGCTCATGGTATACCGTGCCCGAGGCGATGTGAAGTGCTGCTTGGTTATAACAAAATAAATTGGCAGGATGTGAATGCATGATCCCCAAATCTTGTAGAATTCTTCTTAGCCAAATAATCTCGCAGAGGTAGTGGCCATGCATTGATATTCAGCTTCTGCACTAGAGCGTGATACTGTGGTATGTTTCTTGGTTTTTCAAGAAATTAATGAACTCTCAAGGAAGATACAATACCTAGTAACTGATCTTTGAGTGTCACGACACCTAGCCCAATCTGCATCACAAAAGACATTTAGTTGGGTTGAGCTTTCTGCTGAGAGGAAAATTCTTTGTCTTGCTGTTTGTTTTTTGTAACGTAGAATGTGATGGGCTACTTCTAAGTGTGGCACTCGTGGTTTGTCCTTAAATTGACTGAATACATGAACTGCATATGTTAAGTCAGGATGTGTGATAGTCAAGTAGATTAACTCTCAACTAGTCTTCGGTATGATGATAGATCACTGACATATTCTCCCTCTGATTTGCCAAGAGATAAGTTTTGTTCCATAGGGAAAGTGACTGGTTTTGCACCAAGGTACCCAATATCTTCGAGTATTTCAAGAGCATACTTTCGCTGTGAAAGCATAATACCCTTCTGGGATCGCACAACCTCAATACCAAGGAAATATTTTAATTATCCAGGGTTTTTTAATTTGAATTGGTTCTTCAAGAATATTTTGACATGCTCGATTTCTTGTAAATCATTCCCAGCAATGATGACATCATCTACATATATAAGAAGGGCGATGAATTTACCATTCTGGGATCGGACGAACAAAGAATAGTCTGTCTTTGATTGCATAAAATTGGATTGCTTCAGAGCGGTGGAAAGCTTGATGAACCATTGTCGTGAAGCTTGTTTGAGACCATATAATGATTTGTGGAGTTTACAAACTCGAGTCTCCCCCTTTCGTCCGAGGCCATGAGGTAGTGACATATATACATCTTCGTCGAGGTCCCCATGCAAGAAAGCATTGTTGACATCTAGTTGGTGAAGATGCCATTGTTTGGTTGAAGCTAATGCAAGAAGTAGGCGAACAGTTACAAGCTTTGTTACAGGGGAAAAGGTTTCCTGGTAATCTAGCCCTTCAATTTGATTATACCCTTTTGACATTAATCTGGCCTTGTAGTGTTCAACTGTCCCATCTGCACCAAGTTTGATTTTGTCTACCCATTTGCATCCAATTGGCCTCTTTTCAGGCGGCAATGTTATAAGGGACCATGTGTCATTGTCATTGAGTGCATCAAGTTCTTCTCGCATAGCAACCTGCCACATTGGATTACGAGCGGCTTCTACAAAGGTGTCTGACTCCTTTTCAATTGAAACAGCGGTGGTAAAAGCACGATGTTTAGATGACAATCTAGCATATGACAAGACATCGGTTAATGGATAGAAGGTACCTGTGGTTTTGACCAACACGGAGTTCGATGTTGGGGGGTGCTTGAGGGAAGAGAAATACCAACATGATACGCAAATAGCTAAATATTTTTCTTGTTCATATTTGTCGTGGTGATGGTATTTGTTGGTCTAGAGTTGCAGGTTGTTCTGAGAATAAATTTGAAGGTGAAGTAGTCTCTTGAGAGGGGATTTCGTTGTCTTGAGAAGATGTAATATTTTCTTGAGGTAATTCATCGAATGAAGGCATGTCGGTGTGGGTGGTGAAGTGCGGAATTGAGCCCTTATCTGTAGCGAACAAAGAATAGTCTGTGTTTGATTGCATAAAAGTATTTTCATGGAAACGAACATCTCGTGATACAAAAACCTTCTCAGCTGAAAGGTCATAGACTCTATAACCCTTTTACGCGTATGGATACCCTAAGAAAACACATCGAATGGCTCTGGGATCAAACTTGTTTGGTCGCTGATGATGTGTTGAGGCAAAACAAAGACACCCAAACACACGCAAATGATCATATGTGGGTTTTGTTTGGAAGAGCATTTTTAAAGGAGTCTTTCCTTGGAGAAGGGGTTTTGGTGTTTGGTTGATTAGGTAGGTGGCAGTTAGAATTGTATCTCCCTAAAATTTTTTGGTTAATTAGCTTGAAACAATAAGACTCGGGCAATATTTAGTAAGTGGCAATGTTTTCTTTCGGCTACGCCATTTTGTTGCGGAGTGGAGACAATTTGATTGGTGAATGATGCCTTTGTTGAGATAGAGATTCCTAAATATGAATTCAGGACTATTATCACTTTGAATGATTTTGACTTTTAGATTGAATTGTGTTTCAACAAGGTTTATGAACTTGATGATGTACGAATGTGTGTCTGATTTATGGTTCATCAAATAAGTCCATGTGCATCGAGTATAATCATCAACAATTGTGAGAAAATTTCACGCTCCTGTGATTGAAGGAAATTGAACAATAAAAAATATTACAAATTTTCTTGTCTATAATTGGAAAAGAAAACAAGCTGGAAACTTTATTTGATGGGTAGCCTAGACGTTTATGTCAGAGATTTGGGGATGGTGAAGTAGCAACATTGCACTTGCTCTTTTGTGGAGTATCAAGGTAGTTGAGTCCTCCTCTTTTAGTTCCCATCCCAATCATCTTCCCCGATTGTTGGTCTTGTAGCACACAAGTGTGGTTATTAAAAATGGCAAGACATTGTGAATCAAGCACAAATTTGCTAAGGGAAATCAGATTTAATTTAAAGGAGGGGACAAAACATTTGGTAGAACAAAGTCAGCGAAATGATTGTTGCCTATGTGTGTGACAGTTGCAGTAGCCCCATTAGGCAAGTGAACTTTTCGATTGATGACGTTGGATTTTGTAGTAAGTATGTTGGCTGAATATACCATGTGATTCGTGGCTCCTATGTCAAGAATCCAGTTTATTTCTTTGTTGAAAACAGAGGCACAAAAGATTTTACCTGAGATATCACTCATGGCATGATTAGCCATCGAATTAGATTTGTTCTCTACAAGTAGTGATATGAAGCTTTGATATTGTTCGGCTGTAAGGGTGAATGGTGCAGGACTCGTCGATGTATTGGTATCCGCATGGTTTGCTTTGGGAGCAAACTTTTTCTGTTTAGATTTATTGCCCACCGGATTGGTCCTTTGCAGCTTTCTACAGTCATTGATGTTGTGTGCCTGCCATCCACAATAATTGCATTTGAGATGTGCTCGACATGTGTTTTGGGGTATGCCCAATTTTGTCACATTTTCCACACTTTAAATGATGATTTTTAGGCGTGAAAACCTTTTCTAGTTTTTGTGCATTATTCTTCACTGCAAAAGTTGAAGTTTCCGGCTGTGACACATTTACATTGTTCATGTCGCGCTGCTTTTCCTCTTGGAACACGAGAGAATGTGCCTTGCTGACATTGGGAAGGGGATCCATGAGCAAAATTTGTCCTCTTATACTGGTGTATGTTTCATTAAGCCCCATGAGAAATTTCATGGTTTTCTGGTTTTGCTGAAACTGCATCACTTCCTTCATGGCACCACACGTGCATTTAGGAATGTTATGGAGGGCGTCACGTTCATCCCATAGGCCTTTGAGCTTGGTGTAATAAGCTCCAACTGTCATATCGCCTTGCTTGCAATCGTGGATGGCTTCTTCGACATGGAAAATATGAACGTTGGTACGAGAAAAACGTTCTTTCAAGTCGCGCCAGATTTCATGGGCACTCTCTTTGTATATTTTATTTGCTCCAATGTCTTCTGCAATTGAATTAAACAACCATGCCTTGAAAAGGTTGTTGCAGCGCCTCCATTGCTGAAGTTCTGCGATGGATGTCTCTGGTGGTTCTTTGACGGTGTTGTTGACAGAACCTTCTTTGTTTTTGATGTTGAGAGCCATCAACATGGCACTACTCCAAGAATTGTAGTTTTCTCCATTCAACGGCTGCGTAACAAGCACGAGACCGGGTTGATATGAGTAGTGGAGATAAAAGGGGTCGTTCGGATTATCGAATTTGCTAAATTCAGGCTTTGTTGAATTTTGGGTTTTGTCTGCCATGTGTTTTGGCTTAGAAAGAAGATAGATGGGGTTTTGGCGTGGAAGAGGAGATGGTAAAACTCAAAATTGTGTTTGCTCTGATGTCATGTTAAAATTCAGAATAATGTGGTGGAATACTCAATATTTCATTGATATGAATAGGGTTATAAATAACCCTAACAAGAATCTTCTAATAGGAAAAATAATAAAAGGAAAAGATATGAACGGAAGAGTATAACACTTGATATCTCCAATAATTAATTCATATTAACTATTAGGAGATATAAGAAATAACTTAAAATAAGAAAACAAATATCTCATTAATTCTAAGGAAATAATTTATTTACAGGAATAAATTATTTCTTATCATAATTCTAATTCTAAGGAAATAATTTATTTATAAGAATAAATTATTTCTTATCATAACTCCTAACACTATTTTTTAAAATTTCTAAGTATCCACCATGGTACTTAAGGGGTTTCTTGAAGCGTATACTGGTTTTGACGAGGGAAATACACATACTATGGAGTTTCATTCTTTGGGAGGGAAATTCTCCTGCCAATTGGTTGGCGCGGTATGTCGCCCATCCCGATGTAGTCGTGGGGAGCTCTCGTCTGTCAACTCTCTATCGTCTAGTGAAGGAGAAACATTTGCGTACGTAAGACGTACGCAACGCTGCGTACGTCAGGTACGTTATAGGGAGGGTATTGAGGGTTATATTCGTGTTATACTCCATTTAGTCTCCTTGTAACCTACCTGTGGAGTTTCATTCCTTAAGAGGGAAATTCTCCTGCCAATTGGTTGGCACGGTATGTCACTCATCCCGATGATGTAGTCGTGGGGAGCTCTTCTCCGTCAGCTCTCTATCGTCTAGTGAAGGAGAAACATTTGCGTACGTAAGACGTATGCAACGATGTGTACGTCAGGTAGGTTATAGGGAGAGTATTGAGGGTTATATTCGCATTATACCCCGTGTAATCTCCCTGTAACCTACCTGTAAGTTAGAAATATATGAAAATAGAAGCGCGGAACTTACTAGTTAAAGGTAGGTTACATGGAGGTTATAGGGAGTATAACACAGATATAACCCTCTATAAACCCTGTAACTAACCAGACGTACGCAGCTCTGTGTACATCTTATGTAGGCAAATCTCTCTCCGAGTGAAGGGAGATCTGATGCAATTTGCTTATATAAGATGTAAACGATTTTCTAAATGACGTTCTTTTTCTTCAATTGCTATACTTATAATTTTGGAGATTATTGTGTGAATTGTAATCTCAGGAATTTGGTTCCATAGGTTTTGCTTTTTGAGTTGAGCTGTTATTTTTTCGGTATTGTGACTAGAGGAACTAAATTCCTAGCTTTTGCGATTTTGCTTTTGTAGTAATAAAATCCTCTAGGGTTCCATTTAAAAAAATAAAGAATGAACATTATCATACACATATAATATGTGTATATCATATATCATATATATGTGTATATATCAACACATGTTGAATATGTATAAGTTATGCATTTAAGTGACTTAAGAAAGCCCTATGAATAATTCAACTAATAAACTCATGTTTAGGTTAACTTGAGTAGGTTTATTCTCTCTTCATGAATGTGATTGTATCTGTAACTGAAACTAGTAGAATCTCTGAGATAATAAACTGCACGATTTGCATGTGAATGTGTGTTTATCTATTTTTCCTTGCATGTGAGAATGTTTGCATTCTTATTTATTACTTTTCTGGGGATTGATAGGATTAGGTGAAAGAGGTTCAAATTGATGGATGAGAGATATAGTAAAATAAATATACTCCTTTATATTAAGTGAGATGAAAGAAAGCTTGATAAATACTTTTAAAATTTTAAAAGATTTACCTATTTTTATATTATATAAATTAAAAGAAAAGTAATATTTTCATTAAATGAAAATCTTTTATACCTCAATTAAGAAGTCATCTAAGTGCTAAAAACTCATGAAAAGGTTTTCTACTCTAATTAAATTTAAAAGCCTTTAAAAAATTCTTAAACTTTCCAAAAAAATTCCTACTTTGATTAGAAGTACTCTAAAATGAAATCCTCTTTATATGTAAGCAAACTATTAAGGAAGAAACTTATGTACTTCAATTAAATGAGCAATAAATTCATAATATTTTAAAAACTTGAAAAGTCTCAAGGAGAAGTGTTTAAACCTTCATCAAGATTCTTTTAAGTTTGAATGTTCCAAGACTTTATTTGGAATGAGCTCTCTTAAGAACTTATCCTCTAGAATAGTATATTCTTTAAAATTTAAAAAGAATTTCGTTTCAAAAGAAAATTGACCGACCTTTTTATAAATCAACAATTACAAGAATTTGATGACGCTACTAGATTTAAATTCCAACAACGATGTCAAAAACTTGACTGCGACTTTATATATATGTGTTTGATTTAATAAAGATGTACAGATATAATATTCAATAATGTTAAAGTCNTCCTTGTCAAGAAACTACAGTGAATGGATAAAGTGAATCAGTTCAAATTATATTGTGTCAAAAAGGAGCATACGTATTTTTTACCCTTTGCTCCAGGCATAAATAACATTGACTAATCCTACACTTGTTTACTAAATTTGCGGTTAGGCTGGGAGGATACCGACTCTCACTTCAGAGCTCCCACGTTCCGCTCACCTGAGGGCTAACATCTACACTTCAACACCTAAATGATAGGACCAAATTGGGGATTTTAATCTGTCACTCTAAAATCTCCAATTCTACGCCCGCTAATATTATTTCCCCGTTTATTTGCACCCAAATTTCAAGGGCTTTGACCTCCCTGAATCTTGGATTTAATCTTCACTTTAGTTCTAAAACTCTACATATTTTAACAAATCAATTGGCCATATTGAAAGTAAATGAAGATCGAAGTGAAAAGATTATCAGAATTTCTTAAACATTTTCATAGCTTCACCAATTCAAATCACCATTTCACAAATCTCGAGACAAGGAGAAAGACAGAGAAAACTACTCAGAACTCATGGGGAAAGCACAACACAACTTAGAATTCATATATAAAATCAAAGCCATACAAACTATAACAAGTAAATAACTTATCTCTAAATTTCTCCCCAAGAACATTCCTCGAAGTTCCTCTGAATCTCTTCCTTTCTTTACAACACACAGAATTTCTCTTCGAAGTGGCAAGGAGGAAGAAATCTCTCACTTTCCCTCTACTCTTACAATTTCTCAAAGAATTTCTCATAATTACACGCTCTAGCAAGCTTTCTACGCACTAATGGATCCTTTCTAACCTCCAGGACTCCAAAAGTCTCCTCATTTTCAGCCAAAATGTTCTCTTTAAAGATGTGGATGAGTTTTCCCAAGAGTTGCTTACGCACCCCTCCAAAATCCGGCCTTATCAATTATACATGTCACATAACTGTCGATCCTGCCGTCGGCGGCCTTCTAGAGAATTTGTCCTGTAGCCTCATGAAAAGCTCGTCGTCGGCGACCTCGATGGCGCCGTCGGCGCCCTAGTGCAATTCTCCACATTTTGGTCCTTTTTTCTCCAAATTCGCTCCTTTTTGCATCTTTTTGCTCCATTGACCCCAATTCATTATTCCTGCAACAAAACATCAAAAATATCTTTCTTTAAAGTGCAATATCTTTAAAAACAGTATAAAAGAGGTATGAAAATCTCAATAAATTTTCCTTTGGTCAAAATCCCCCAAACTTAACTATTACTTGTCCTCAAGTAATTTTAGCACTATATAAAAATTATGATCTACTGCAATAATATTTTAATTCAGAAGCACTATAAGTTTGATTTAGATAAATATCATAGTGAGATTTTCGGAAAAAAATTCAAGTAATTGAATTAACTCTGTATCCATCAGATTATCTAGTCATCAAGTTTTAAGAGTTCTANGTTCAATTTACGTATTTGTCACTAATAGACAATTGAAATAAATATGTAATTTTAATAACTATTAAATAACTAATTATAGCTTATGAGTCACTAATAGGCAATTGAAATAAATATGTAATTTTAATAACTCTTAAATAACTAATTATACCTATCACTAATAAGCAATTGAAATAAATATGTAATTTTAATAACTCTTAAATAACTAATTATACTACATTAATAGACAATTGAAATAAATATGTAATTTTAATAACTCTTAAATAACTAATTATACTAATAAATTAGTTAAATGTGATATTCAATATATAAGAAAGCATCCTTCTCCTTGTCAAGAAATTATAGTGAATTTTAATGTGATATTCAATATACAAGAAAGCATCCTTCTTCTTGTAAAGAAATTATAGTAAATGGATAAAGTGAATCAGTTCAATTTGTATTGTGCCAAATAGGAGCATACCTATTCTTTACATTTGGTCCAAGCATATAGAACATTGACTAATCCTACGCTTGTTTACTCAATCTGCGGCTAGGTTGGGAGGATACCTGCTCTCACTTCGGAGCTCCCACGTTCCCCTCGCCTGAGGGCTAACATCTACACTTCAGCACCGACTCTCACTTCGGAGCTCCCACGTTCCCGCCTAAGGGCTAACATCTACACATCAGCACCCCGGATCTCACTTCGGAGCTCCCATGTTCCCCTCGCCTGAGGGCTAACATCTACACTTCAGCACCCAAATGGGACCGAATTGAGGATTTTAGTCTGTCACTCTAAAATCTCCAATTCTACGCCCGATAATGGCTCTCACTTTGGAGCTCTCACGTTCCCCTCACCTGAGGGCTAACATCTACACTTCAACACCCAAACAATAGGGCCAAATTGGGGATTTTAGTCTGTCACTCAAAAATCTCTAATTCTACGCCTGATAATTTTATTTCCCTATTTATTTGCACCCAACTTCCAAGGGCTTTGACCTCCCTGAATCTTGGATGTAATCTTCATTTTAGTTGTAATACTCAACATATTTTAACAAATCAATTGGCCAAATTGAAAGTATATTAAGATCAAAGTGAAAAGATCATCACAATTTCTTAAACATTTTCATGGCTTCNTAAAAAATCGATTGGCTAGATTGAAAGTAAATTAAGATCGAGGTGAAAATATCATCACAATTTCTTAAATATTTTTATGGCTTCACCAATTCCAATCACGATTTCACAAATCTCAAGATAAGGAGAAAGACAGAGAAAACTACTCAGATCTCATGGGGAAAACACAACAAAACTCAGAATTCATTTATAAAATCAAACTCATGCAAACTACAACAAGTAAATAACTTTTCTCTAATTTCTCCCCAAGAACACTCCTCGAAGTTCCTCTAAATCTCNACAATTGAAATAAGTAGATAATTCAGATAGTAACTAATTATAGAAAATAACGTTTAATTGTGGTATTCAATATATAAGAAAGTATCCTTCTCCTTGCCAAGAAATTATAGTGAATGGATAAAATGAATTAGTTCAAATTATATTGTGTCAAATAGGAGCCTATTCTTTACCCTTTGGTCCAACATAAAGAATATATACTAATCCTATGCTTGGTTACTGATTCTGCGGCTAAGCTGGGAGGATACCAGCTCTCACTTCGGAGCTCCCACATTCCCCTCATATGAGGGCTAACATCTACACATCAGCACCCAAACGATCGGACCGAATTGGGAATTTTAGTCTGTCACTCTAAAATTTTCAATTCTACGCCTGATAGTAATATTTCTTTATTTATTTGCACCCAACTTTCAAGGGCTTTGACCTCCCTGAATCTTGGATGTAATTTTCANAGGCTCTCACTTCAAAGCTCCCACGTTCCCCTCACCTGAGGGCTAACATCTACACTTCAACATGCAAACGATAGGATCGAATTGGGGATTTTAGACTGTCACTCTAAAATCTTCAATTCTACGCCCGATAATATTATATCCTTATTTATTTGCACCCAACTTCCAAGGGCTTTGACCTCCCTGAATCTTGGATGTAATCTTCACTTTAGTTGTAAAACTCAACATGATTTAACAATTCAATTGGCCAGATTTAAAATAAATTAATATCGAAGTGAAAAAATCATCACAATTTCTTAAACATTTTCATGGCTTCACCAATTCAAATNTCAGTTGGCCAGATTGAAAGTGAATTAAGATCGAAGTGAAAAGATCATCA
This sequence comes from Phalaenopsis hybrid cultivar, assembly GCA_002079205.1. NCBI lineage: Eukaryota > Viridiplantae > Streptophyta > Magnoliopsida > Asparagales > Orchidaceae > Phalaenopsis > Phalaenopsis hybrid cultivar. The sequence continues at coordinate 51,381 of JXCR01147581.1, forward strand.
GAATTTCTTAAACATTTTCATAGCTTCACCAATTCAAATCACCATTTCACAAATCTCGAGACAAGAAAGACAGAGAAAACTGCTCAGAACTCATGGGGAAAGCACAACACAACTTGGAATTAATAAATAAAATCAAAGCCATACAAACTATAACAAATAAATAACTTATCTCTAAATTTCTCCCTAAGAACACTCCTTAAAGTTCCTCTGAATCTCTTCCTTTCTTTACAACACATAGAATTCCTCTTCGAAGTAGTAAGGAGGAAGAAATCTCTCACTTTTCCTCCACTCTTACAATTTCTCGAAGAATTCCTCACAATTATACACTCTCACAAGCTCTAATGGACTCTCTAAACCTTTTAAATCCTTCTAAGAGTTTCCAAGAGTATATTCTCCTTCTTTATTTTCGGCCAAAATGTTCTCTTTAAAGATGTGGATGAGTTTTCTCAAGAGTCGCTTACGCACCCCTCCAAAATCCGGCCTTATCCATTGTACATGTCACATAATCGTCGATCCTGCTGTCGGCGGCCTCGATGGCGCTGTCGGCGGCCTTCTGGAAGATTTGTCCTGTAGCCTTGGGAAAAGCTTACCGTCAGCGGTCTCGATGGCGCCGTCGGCGCCCTAGTGCAATTTTCCACATTTTGGCCCTTTTTGCTCCAAATTCGCTCATTTTTGCATCTTTTTGCTCCATTGACCCTAATTCATCATTCCCTCTGCAATATCAAAAATACATTTCTTTAAAGTGCAATATCATTAAAAATAGTATAAAAGAGGTATGAAAATCTATACATATTTTCCTTTAGTCAGTGTCATTCTACAAATTTCATACAATTCTACAATAACTTCGAAAGTCAAGTCTAATATATTAAACTTAACTTCTATAAGCATAAACTACACTTCATATGCAATTTTCATAGTTTTTTCCTCATTTTTCACCATGAATAGTGATTTTCGGAATTTTCCAAATGTACTCAAAATACATGATGAAAATCTAAAATTTTTACATAGAAGTGAAGCTCTTACCTCAAGTAATCCAAATCTAGCAAAATTTTCTCAATTCCACCAAGAAATCTCTACAAAATAGCTTTCCTTAGCCTCCAAAATCCGAACTCGAGAGGTTGAAGGTGACAGTGAGGGTAAAAATGGTGATTTTCAGGGTTATTTTAGAATTTTAACCGTTCGTGAACCGGTTTTCGTGAATCGACGCTTAAGCGCGGGTAAGTGGTGCTTAGGAGCCTGCCTCTCGGGTTACATCGCGCTTAAGCGCGAGAATGTGGCACTTAGGCACCAGTGCACTATTTTTTTTATTTTCAAACTTAAGTAAAATGCACTACTAGCCTAAGTAAACTACCCCTAAATGGTCTCATAACACTTAAATAACTATTTTCCTCTCCTACAACTCTTCTCTCTCTCTCAAAATTCTTCAATATAACTCAATTCAATTCGAAACAAAAATTAACACTAATTTTCACAAAAACAAACGTATACATTCATTCACAAACTAGTACAAGTACATATAACACTTAATTCTCTCTCTAAATAGTCTCAGATGAGAAAATTCTCTAAATAAAACACTTAACAATCATAAACAATTAACACATAAAATTCATAAACACGAAAAACAAATACTAACACGTAAACACAACGACTCCTATCAAACAAACTCTAACACAGAACTTAATTCCATTCTTCATTTGTTGGGACAAACTCCGATCTTTCATTAGTCTCTTCTTGGGAAATCATAATTTAAAGTTGATAAAACGGACGATAGTGATGGGCTCTAATATTATCTTCTTCAATCCATTTATGTATAAGATAAGTCTCCGTATCCACTTCCTCTATATAACTAATATGGCTGAATTGCATTTTCAATTGCCATCTAATATGCTCTAGATGTGCATGAATCTCAATTACCTTTGTTTCCAGTAAAGCCATGATAGTCTCAATTTTGTTGATCTTTTCCTATATTCCTTTAATACTAACGACTAAGAAACTATTATACATTTCTTGTGCACTTTGACAAATGAATTTCTTTCTCATGGTCTCTTCTTTCTTCTTCAAATCCATCTCCCATGGAGACATCTTATCAAAATCTCTCTCTTTCTTGTAGACTTTAGGGCTGAAAATGATCTGGGGTGAAATTCCTTCACAAAACCTTCTATTTATAGGCCTAAATCCCTCTAGTAACTCCTAGACACATCCTAAAACTGTATTTACACATTTTAGTCAACTAATTAGTGGTTAAATCTTCTCGAACTCGAATTTTGCGCATGGTTTTAAACTCCCGCGCGACGTTTAAGCGCTAGTGCTCAATTTTGCACCAGTCAACTTAACGTCCAAATTCTCATATTAAAATGTCTAGATCACTAAATAAAGTCTTGAAATCATTGCTAACACAAAATAGTCTCAAAAATACAACCCAAAATTTTCTTAATCTTACACAAACAACATTCAAAGCAAGACACACTGATAACTATGAGTTGCCTCCCCCAAAGTGCTTGGTTTTACGTCGTCAGCCCGACGTAACCATTGCTTATTCCGGTTGACCCAACATCATTCGATCGTTAAATTTATGCCGATCCCCTATAAAATAAGGTTTCAGTCTATGACCATTCACTTTAAATAATTTCTCAGTTTTAGGATCTTTAATATCTACAGCTCTAGAAGGATAAACATTTATCATAACAAATGGGCTCATCTACCTGGACATAAGTTTGTCAGGAAATAATCTTAACCTTGCATTATATAGAAAAACTTGTTGACCTGGCTGAAAATTTTTAGTAAGAATCCTTCGAGCATACCACATCTTCATCTTTTCTTTATAAATCTTAGCCCTCTTGTGAGACTCATTTCTTGTCTCTTCAAGCTCATTTAATTGCAACAATCTTTTCTCAATTATGACTTTTATGTAATTTGTATGATATTTCTTTAAAAATTTATCAATTATGACATTTCTAAAATGACTTCCCCCATTTGTTATGATAACTCTCGGCATCCTAAATCTACAAAATATGTTCATTTCAAAAAATTTTGCAACACTTTGAGCATCACATCGAGGTAAAGCAACAACTTCTTTCCATTTGGATACATAGCTCAATGCTAACAGTATATATAAATTTTTGAAAGATGGTATAAATGGTCCCATGAAATCTAATCCCCATACATAAAATATTTTAATTTCTAGCATATAATTGAGGGGCATCTCATTTCTTCTAGAAATATTGCCTACTCATTGTTATTTGTCACAAGTTTTAATATAAGTATTAATATCTCTAAAGATAGTAGGCCAATAAAATCCAGTTTGTAAAATTTGGTATGTTGTTTTATCAACACCAAAATGCCCCCC